>JASDQU010333996.1:0-12728 GCA_032191745.1 Picea mariana
ACTAATTGCATATTTAGAAAAAAAGTGCGAAGGTGGTGGTGACGGCGAAGAGAGATTAAGAATTAGAAATTTCTTAAAGGCGCCAACCTATCGGTGCACAAAAACAGATTGTATCATGTTTGAAATGAATACTTGGAAAGGATAACATACTTCTGCGCAAATCTTCTCCGGACTTCCAGACATTAATGACAATCTTAACGGTTCCTGTAGGATGAAATACTAGCATTAAAGATTAATTATTGCATATCTAGAAACAAGTATGAAGGCAGTGTTGATGGTGAATTGCGACGAAGCATTGCACATTTCGTGCACCCACCAACCCGTGAAACCGATTCGAAGAAATACCCAAGTATGGAAAGCAGTCGGGTAGGTTACAAAAGAAAAAGGGAAGAAGATATACCCATGAGACGTGAAGGGACAATGGTCATATTCCATCTCAGTGACAGATATCAGCCATCAATTTGTATGTCATGGAATTTTGACTGCTGATTCTGTGTAGGGGAACAACGAAAGCGCAATGGCAAGAGCGAAATTTGTGTATTGCTGAACTTCGGGTTCTGTATATAAAATCATGAGACATTGGGAAAAAGGAC
The DNA here is from genome assembly GCA_032191745.1 of Picea mariana. Taxonomy (NCBI): domain Eukaryota; kingdom Viridiplantae; phylum Streptophyta; class Pinopsida; order Pinales; family Pinaceae; genus Picea; species Picea mariana. The sequence goes on from JASDQU010333996.1 coordinate 594, forward strand.
CAAGAAAACAGAAAGAGAAAGCATACGAGATGAAGGGGGCTTTGTTTGCTAATTTTTAAATCACAAAAGTTCGAGTGCTAGTTGCACGCGGTAGAACAATGGAAACACAATGTTAAACCCGCCTATGTAGGAACCCGCGATTCAAAAAGTTTGTTCAATATGAAACGAGGAAGCGGTCGGTTGGGATGGTGATATAAAAGTAACAATGGAAATCTGAAGACACGAATCTGCCAAATCCCACACCTAGACATTTTCCAGAAAATGAGTAAGTAAAGAAAGGGAAAGCAAAGAGAAAAGAGAAACTAGAAATTTTCTGAAAAACGAGTAATACACACTAAATATGTACTATAAAGTATGAACATGAGATATTATGGAGTATGTATGGATCCCGCATTCCATACTTAGCCACTTTTTGGATCACGGGTTCTTGCACTGGTGGGCTCTAAATTGGGCAGCTATTGTTCTGTGGCCTACAAATAGCATCCATAATTCCGCGATATACAAATTGGCCAGTGGACCTCCAGGCTAGCTCGGTCAACATTGCACTCCTTTTGTTTTGTGTTATACAAACAACACTTGGAGTTCCGCGATATACAAATTAACAGATGGACTCCAGGGATGGCGACGTCAAGAGTGTGATTGTTTACAGATGCTAATCCCTATTAACTATTTAACATTATCTAAAAACATTATTTTCAATACTAAATTATTAATATTAAATATTGATATTGTACAATTTAATTAGACAAGAAGGTTTGTACAATATGAAATGGGGAAGCGGTCGGTCGGTGGGGATGGTGATATAAAAGTAAGTGAAATCTAAAGAAGTGAATCTGCCAACTTCCTTACCAAGAAATTTCCGTTGGGCTGGAGGGCTCAAAATTGGGCCTCTATTGTTCTCTGAGCTACAAATAGCACCCAAGAGTTCTGCAATATACAAATTGACAGATGGACTCCAGGTATGGTGGGCTCAAGCTTGCGATTGTTTACAGATGGTGATCCCTATCAACTATCTAACAATACCTAAAAAACATTGTTTTCAATACTAAAGTATTAATATTAAATATTGATATTGTACAATTTAATTACATAAAATTATAAAAGGACGTGAAATATCTTATTTCAAAGAAAAACCCGTGTATTCGGAAACTTGTGTTACAATTTTTTTTGTATAATATGAAACATGCAAGAATTCGGTTGGCCTGCTGATATAAAAATGGGTGGAAATTTGAACACGTGTATCCGTCAAGTTTCGCACCTACAAAATTTCCCAAGAAACAAGTTGTACATACCAAATATGTACTTTTATAAAGTATGGGCATGAGATTTTATACAACATGTACGCAGCCCTTATTCCATACTTAGCCACTTTTTGGATCATGGGTTCTAGGGTTGGAGGGCTCAAAATTGGGCCTTTGTTGTTTTGTGCCCTACAAATAGCACCCAGGGTTCCGCGATATACAAATTGACAAGAAGACTTGCTGACTATTTTAATTTCAAGGGCCTCATGGTGATGTAATAGAACAATTGGAATTAGGCCATTTTATATTCGTTTCTTACAATATCAAACGGAGAAGCGGCCGGTCCGGCTGGTGATATAAAAGTAATTGAACTCTGAATTCGTGAATCCGACAACTTCCGCAACTAGAATTTTTCCAAAAAATGAGTAAATAGAGCATGTACGGATCCCTAATTCCATACTTGGCCATTATTTGGATCATGGGCTCTCGGGCTGGCAGGTTCAAAATTGGGCCTCTGTTGTTCTGTGCCCTACAAATAGCACCCACATTTCCGCGATATACAAATTGACAAGGAGACTTGCGGGCTATTTGAATTTCTGGGGCCTCGTGTTGATGTGATAGCACAATTGGGCTTGGGCCAATTTATTTTCATTTATTACCATATCAAACGGGGAAGTGGTCGGTTGGGCTGGTGATATAAAAGTAAGTGAAATCTGAAATCGTGAATCCACCAACTTCTGCACCTAGAAGTTTTCTGAAAAATGAGTAATACATGCTAAGTATGTACTCTTATAAAGTATGGACATGAAATTTTTATAGATCATGTACGGATCTCGCATTCCATCCTTGGCCACTTTTTGGATCGCGGGTTCTCGTTCTGGTGGGCTTACTTGGCCACTTATTGGATCATGGGTTCTTGGTCTAGTAGGCTTACTTGGCCACTTGTTGGATCAGGGGTTCTCGGTCTGGCAGGCTCAAATCTAGGCCTCTATTGCTTCGTATCCTACAAATACCACCCAGAGTCCTGCGATATACAAATTGACAAGTGAAATTACAGATTGGCTCGCTCAACATTGCACTTCTATTGTTTCATGTCTTCCAAACAACATTCATAGGAAACGAGTAATACATACTAAATATGTACTTCTAAAAAATATGGCATGATATTTTATAGAGCAAGTATAGTTCCCTCATTCCATACTTAGCCACTATTTGGATTGCGGGCTCTCGAGATGGCAGGTTCAAATTGGGCCTCTGTTGTTTCGTGCCCTACAAATAGCACCCACATTTCTGAAATATACAAATTGACAAGCAGACTTGCATGCTATTTGAATTTTAAGGGCCTCGTGTTGATGTGATAGCATAATTGGACTTGGGCCAGTTTATATTCATTTATTACAATATCAAACGGGGAAGCGGTTGGTCGGGTTGGTGATATAAAAGTAAGTGAAATCTGAAGTCATGAATCCGCCAACTTCCGCACCTAGAAGTTTTCCAAAAAATGAGCAATACATACTAAGTATGTACTCTTATAAAGTATGGACATGAAATTTTTATAGATCATGTATGGATCCCGCATTCCATACTTGGCCACCTTTTGGATCACAGGTTCTCGGGCTGGTGGGATGAAAATTGGGCCTCTATTGTTCTGCACCCTACAAATAGCACCCATAATTCCATGATATCAAAATTGACAATCAGACCTGCGGGTTGGCTGGCTCAACATTGTACTTCTATTGTTCTGTGTCCTCCAAACAACACTCAGAGTTCCACGATATACAAATTGATTGATGGACTCCAGGGATGGTGGGTTCAAGATTGCCATTGTTTACGGATGGTAAGCCCTATCAACTATCTAACATGATCTAAAAACATTATTTTCAATGCTAAATGATTAATATTAAATATTGATATTGCAAAATTTAATTAGACAAGAAAGTTTGTACAATTTGGTTGGGCTAGTGATATAAAAGTAAGTGGAAATTTGAACACGTGCATTCGCCAACTTCCACACCTAGAAATTTTTCGAGAAACGAGCAATACATAGTAAACATATACTTTTATAAAGTATGTGTTAACACTCCAGAAAACTACTTAGGGTTGTAAGCTAAGTATGCCTGGTAACTTAAGAAATAAATACTTTTCAGTAGGTGGATCAATGGGATACCAATAAAGCACAANTGCAATATAACAAGAAAGGTATGAAGAATACTATTCAGATAACCAAATACATGTGGAATGCAGGGTCATATAACCAAGTACATTGGAATGCAGGGTCATACTAAAAAGCAAAGGATTCTTTCATTTAAGTTCATGAGCATAAAGCTGAACTAAACTTAAACAAAATACAGAATAGAAAGATGTATGAAAAGTCTGATAACAGTAGCAAAAGAAGACTGTGATTGTATTAGGATAAGAAATTAGTACATAGGCCAAATTCTCTCCAGAATCGAACCCTAGGTTCATGTCTTGTTATGATATTTATAAGATTACAAAACAACCATCTGATCCTAAAAACATGGATCAGACCTACTAAAAATAGAAAGTAAAACTATTTGCAAGATACAAGGAATATTTCCTCAAAAAGTGGTAGATCCCTGATTTTCCTCTTGTTGAATGTTGATGATGTGGAGACAGCCTTCCAAGGATAAAGTTCTCTTCTTCTGCTGAAGCCAAGTCGAATTGATTGAGCTGGCAGGATACCCTGTCTTTTAGTTCAAAGGAAATTACCCTTTTACCTTTGAAATTGTTCGTTTCTTCATCATAGACCAAAAATAGATGCTGGAATGAGTGAGATAATTCATAAGACACGTATTGGAAAAGGTTCCATATCATTTCATATCGAAAATCTTCGACCTGTGCAAAAACTTGCTCAAATTATGCACACAGTCACTTTCGGTGGTTGACTGGCATATTTTTCGGGTAGCTTATCCACTGAAAGTGCCTGTTTCGGTGGTTAATGAGCTCAGTATGGCTCGCCTAAACCACCGAAAATTGCACTTTGAAAATTCTTCAAAATTTCAAAAATGACCATTCTGAAACTTCCTTCATCGTTCATGCTTTCTTAGATGCTGTGGCCTTTATCCGTGCAGACTTTCGAATCTGTGTTGGCTTTGCTGGAGAATCTGTCACCTCTATGATAGTGGTGGCAAGATTGGCTAATGTATCTAACCCTGTTTGCTCCTCTTCTGAAGATTCAAATTTCTTCAGCTTAAGTCTTAACTCTCTCAACTGCCTGTACAATTTCATGTTTTCCTTGATCAGTTCTATGTTCCTCCCTTTGATGGAATTGTGTTTCTGTTCAAGAATTTCATTTTCTTTGAACAACTCAGCAACCTTCTGCGTTAGATCTGCATTTGATTTTTTAATTACTCGCTCAAGTACATCCATTTCATAAATTTCCCTCAAGAGCTTATTTATTTTCCTGGTCTTGCCTCTCTGAGGCTTGCTAGATGAAGCCTCTGCCTTTGGCAGCATATGTGTTTCTGGATGCATCGTTGGAGGTATGTCCATTTTCAATTTTACCTCATGTTTAGGCTGCAAAGTATCCTGTGAATTTGACACTTCCTGCTCCGAATCTGAATCACTGTAGGGTAGGTTGAGTGGATTTTTTGTTGTTACAGGGTTTCTGTCTTCAAGCTTCAATTTCTTTCTAATTTCTTCCTGTTTACTGGGTGCTGCCTTAATAGCCTCCCTGGGCATAGAAATTCCCTTTCTTCTTCTGTGATCAGTAGGAGGGTTCCTGTTTCTGGACCTTTTTGTTTTCCTCTCTGGAGGTTTATCAGTTTGGAATTCGTTCCAAAACAAAAAGTGACTCCAGCTTATTTGCTTTCTGTGTAGACCTTCTTTGATAAGGAGGCAAATTAAACCTTGATGAGATATCCTGCTTGCCACTTTAGCTGGCTGAGTCTTCACCTGCTTAGCCATTTTGGTCAAGGTCTTATGAAAAAAGTAGGGTATGTTCAATGGTTCCCTGCCAGTGAAGTGATTTAATAATTTAAAATGATAATATAAAACTCTATTATAACGTCCCTCACAAGTAATATATACCAGTATTTCCTTTAGAAGAGTTTGCCATTTTGGCTCCAGGTAGGATAAGGGAATGTCTTTTTTCCATGTTAGAGTTTTGTGGACTGGAAACAGGTAGGACCTGAACTCAACGTTTGAATGCAAAGAAGTCTTAAACCAGCAGCTACCTATCCTAGATAATCCTGTATATTCTGCAATGGAGGCCTCATCTATGATAAATTCTTCTCTGCCGATTTTAGCAACTCTGCCATCATATGAAAGGGAAAATTCCTCAGGGATCTGCTGATGAAAGGTCGTTAATCTCTCACAATATGAGAAGATGCCAACCTGCTTGAAGCATTCTGCCACTTCGGGATGTTCTTTAAAGTACCACATCCCATCTGCCTCTGATCTTAATGCAGGACCGGACCTTGACATGACTGAGAGTTGACTGTATTCGAGATTACAGTGAACCAGGTATTTGGGAAACACAAGTTCTAGGAACTAATGGTATGTTCGATGGGCAGACTGTGAAATAGTTTGATAGGACAAAGGACTTACAAATGCACCAGAATATTGAGATTCGGCACATATTCAAATTTTAGACTGACAGGGTCAACCAAATCTTCATCTTTTCGGAGGGAAGTACATTTATGAAGTTTTTACAGAGCAGGGTTTACAGACCTAAAACTGTATTGAAATACTGACCCACAACTAAATGGCGATTCAGACATGGAAAGCCGAAACCTGGATCTTTCGGGTCAAATGAATTCACGAAATTTTGGCAGAGAAAGGCTTACAGGCTTACCCGATAACCTTGTATTTTCTTTGAATTGGAATACTGGCTGGATTCGAGGCTACTATGTCGATTTGCTTGAAAAAGGGAACCAAAATTCGCCACTCCTGATCTATTGAAAACAAAATCGCGCATCGGCAGGTATCTCTAGCGATTCTCGGGTTCCTTGATAACACTTTGCGTTTTATGATGAATGGATGACCTGTCGAAAATGGTGAATGCATCTGCCAGTGGGAAAGGGGAGAATCTCCGTGCAACCGTATCTGGCCATCACCATATGGCGCAGATTTGAAAATGATTTGCAGTGAATACGCGCAGGAAATTTGGAGCTTTCGGTTGAAACCCATGAACGAACATCAACTCCCACGACGCGCGCTTTCGGCGGTTTGAACTTGTCATGATTGCAGAGAAATTTGACATGTGGCTCGTGTGAAAGCACGGGCTTTCTTTTTGCGCGTTTAACCCTTTTCGGTGGTTGCTTGCATTTTAAATCGAACACTTTGCTGACGAAACTGAACGCTTTCAGTGGTTAATGAGCACGCCGGGGGCTCGCCCAAACCACCGAAAGCTGCTGTTTTTCCAATCTCTTAACAAAACCAAATATCAAAGATTTTCTTGAACTATGAAAACACTAAACTAGCTTAAGCATGCGACCAATAGCTAAGATATCCTCTACAAAGTTCAACCGAAAGAACGGTTTTACTTTGGAAGTTAACAGTATGGACATGAGATTTTATAGAGCATGCACGGATCCTTCATTTTATACTTAGCCACTTTTTGGATGGCGGGTTCTCAGGCTAGCGGGATCAAAATTGAGCCTCTATTGTTTCGTTTCCTACAAATAGCACCCAGAGTTCCGCGATATACAAATTGATAGGTGGAATTGCATGCTCTCTGGCTCAACATTTCACTTCTATTGTCCTGTGTTCTCCAAACAACACTCAGAGTTCCGCGACATACAAATTGACAGAAGGACTCCAGGACTGGGGGGCTGAAGATTGCGATTGTTTACGGATGGTCATCCTATCTAACATTATCTAAAAACATTATTTTCAAATACTAAATTATTAATATTAAATATTGACATTGTACAATTGAATTACATAAAATTATCAAAGGATGTTAAATCACTTATTTAAAAAAAAAAATTAAAATTCTATCACCGCAAGCATAACAATGACGAACGAGCAATACATAGTAAACATGTACTTTTATAAAGTATGGACATGAGATTTTATAGAGCATGTAAAAATCCTTCAGTATATACTTAGCCACTTTTTGGATTGCAGGTTCTCGGGCTGATGGGCTCAAAATTGAGCCTCTATTGTTTTGTGTCCTACGCACTGAGAGTTCCACGATATAAAAATTGACAGGCGGACTTGCGGGCTCTCTGGCTCAACATTTCACTTCAATTGTCCCATGTCCTCCAAATAGTACTCAGACTTCTGCGACATACAAATTGACAGGAGGAATCCAGGACTAGCGGGCTCAAGATTGCGATTGTTTACAGATGGTCATCCTATCTAACAGTATCTAAAAACATTATTTTCAAATACTAAATTATTAATCTTAAATATTGATATTGTACAATTGAATTACATAAAATTATCAAAGGATGTTAAATCGCTTATTTAAAAAAAAATGAAGGAAACAAATGAAAGTTTTTTTAAATTCTATCACCACAAACATAATAACGACCAATTTGAATTTTAAGGGCCTCTTGTTGATATGATAGCACAATTGCACTTCACACAATATATATTCGTTGATTTCAAATTATTCCAGGAGATTAATTTTACCAAGTTCATCGATTAAGCAAAAAATGCTAAAACAACGATCAATTTGAATTTTAATGGCCTCTTGTTGATATGATAGCAAAATTGCACTCCGCACAATATATATTCGTTGATTTCAAATTATTCCAGGAGATTAATTTTACCAAGTTCATTGATTAATGAAAAATGCTAAAAAAGGTCACATACTACATTTGAGTCACAACGCCATAGAAATTATCAGGCGGATTTGCGGAGTAGTTGGCTAAAAAATTCAATTCTATTGTTTTGTGTCCTCCAAACAATAGTCAGAGTTCCACGATATACAAATTGACAAATGAAGCACACAACCAAGAACCAACTAAAATTCAAACAAGCCGCAAGCAAGTTCCCATAAGGTTCCATAGAGCAAGACGCATCGACATTTGCATCAAACAATTTGATATACAAAGAAAATACGTCACCACATTTGTTTTCTCTTGCATCTAGTATATGTTCCCATTAGAAAATAATCAGGGCCATGGGATATATGGGGTTTTCTGCCATGCTTCCCATTTTTGGACCGAACAATCCTATGTGCATGCAATCCCAAGTAGCCGAGTCCAACATACATTCATCTAGATGTTGAAGAAATATTACAGAGACACATGAGGTATTTTTGTTTCCTACCAAAGTTTGATATATATATATTTTTTCCCTTCTTCAGCCAATATGAAAAATTGCATTGTCCTCATTTAAGGTGAATTTTTTGTGTATCTAAAGGTCCCGCAGCATGTAGACACTGCTTGCCTTTTTCTGTAGATACGTTTCATACGAAAATTCTGCCAACTTAGGAAGCATATTTTGTAACAAAGGTTGCCTAACCGTACAATGCACAGTTGTGTTTCCCACAGTTCAGATGGCAGCATTGACACAATTTCCATATATAAATGGAAATTTTTCACTGCATCGCAAACAATCAATCGTATCATCACTTATCAAAGCGGAAGTAGAAGCAGGAGAGTTGCATTTTGCACATAAAGGTTCAAAGGGGGTCGAGTACACATTGGATGAAACTAAAACACCTTCAACCTGGGAATGCGAGCATATGAATTAATACATTGAACAATATAATACACAACTGCACCCCCCCTCCCCTTAAAAAAATTAAAATAAAATAAAACAGGCCGTAGAAATTTGTTGAAGGCTATTTCTATAAGCAAAGTGAGGATGATTTTGTGGATGTATATGCACAACAGTTGTAAAGATAGCTAGTTTCTTCAGATCTTGTACTATATCTGCTCACAACTCTGTTACAAACGTTGCCTAGGTTGTCCGAAAGATCCTTTCTCTAACATCCTTTTTCTTTGTTATATTTTTGAAGAGCATAAGTGGAATCTTCCCTTTATGCAATTGCTGCTCCATTGATGAAAAAAAATTTGAGTACGTATCAAACAATTACAGCTACAACATGGAACAGTGCAATATTTGTGTAACTTACCTGAGGTACATGCACATGCAAAAGTAAAGGACAAAACTGAATATTAAAAGCAGTACCATTGCCTTGTCATTGTCCGACTCTCCATCCTTTATATGGAAAATGTGTTGTGAGCCAGGTTTTCTCGCTAGTGTGACAGTTGTGCCAATCGTTATGATTGGGTAAATATCAGTGCTCTGTGCAAGCTGGCTGATAGTCGAGTCCGAGACGAAACAATAATCTGAACAAACAACGGAAATTTTTTCCACAATATGTGTTTCATTGAGAGAAATAATTCGATCACAATCACCATGGTCATATACTATTTTGGGAAATATATTAAAATTTGTAATGGATATCCCATTACACGACAATATATTTTCTACATGTTTCTGGACAAGTTGTGGAGGAATAGTCAATGTCACTGTCATCATGGCCTCCTTGTCTGTCATGTCAACACACATAATGGATCTAGTTTTGTTTGACTTGTCCAAGTAGGTGATATAGATGACCATTATGTCCCCAAAGAACACTTGTCCAGTTCGACGACTGTTCAATCCCTCTATTGATAGTACTTTGGACGTTACAACTCTAGACCCAGTGATAATTTTTGAACAGGAAAACTAAAGTGAATGGTAGTGTGCATTTTTTTCTTTTTGTATTCTTCTTTCACTGGGATAAATCTATAAGTACACGCTTAGCTTTGATGAACTATGGAGCCAAATTTTTGCAACCACACCTCTTAGTCTGTGGAACATGCGACACTTTCGACGTCTTGCTTGTACTTGTTGATACTTCTTGTGAACTGAAAACCATGTATTGCAGATGACATCATCATATTCACCATGCCATAGATGAATATATAGCCGGGGATATTTGTTTGGTAAACATAGTAAGAGCAAAGCGTATGAATCTTTACCTTTGGCCTTATCAGTTTGTTGATGTCTGGGATGACTGGTTGCTCATGCCCATGTCACTAGTCCAACTTTTTCTAATGCAATCATGTGTAGATGAACATCATGACTAAACAAGCATATGCATTGTATGATGTCCATCAGAAGGAATAAATAACCATAAAATTGTATGCATTTGATTTTTTTAACTGGAAAAATGTTTAGCAGTAAACAGGGCATAAAGGTCGGGCACCACGGCCAATCTGTATATCGCAGACCCCCAGAAGCCAGGGGAGCAATATTGAACCTGCCATCATGGCACCCACAATCGATAAAGTGGGTAACTATGGAATAAGGTAGAAGCACGACCTTAGATGTGAAACAATTAGTCCACCAACCGATGCACCAAGGCATTTTTGGAAAGAACACTAAGCAGATGAATTAGAAAACAAAAGGGATAATAAAAAATGGAAAAAGTAGAAATAGGGAGGGCAGAAAGGCCCATTGCTGCCAAGCCATCATTTTCAAGTCTAACATTATATGCCCCCAACCGGTTTGTATATTTAATTTACCAACACAGTTGATATACCTTTTAGAAGATTGTACCATCGAACCCTCTGTTGTTGCATAGAACAATTCATCTTCATGTCCAACCAACCTGTTTTTTCCAAGGTAGCAACGCAGAATATGCAATGGACATGAAGGCAAGTTAGTATGAAGACAAACATCTAAAAGAAAGAGAAATGATCTATTTACCCACCAAAGATTCCATCGTCCTCTCCAGCCATTCTATTTGTTTAAATGCAACAATGCAGCAAAAACACAATGGACATGAAGTATGTTAGTATGCAGGAAGGCATGTAATGAAGATAACTTATAATGAAGACAGACATGTAAAAGAAAGAGAAACAAGGCTATTTACCCACAAAAGAGCCCATTGTCATCTTCATCCATTCTGTTTGTTTAAATGTAGCAATGCAACAAAAACACAACAAACATGAAGTAGGTTAGTATGCAAGAAGTTATGTAATGAAGATAAGTTACCATGTAGGAAGGAACACAACATGTACATATAATAAAATAGGTGAACACATATACAAACAATAAATGAAATAAAAAACAATGCAATATGAAATAGCAATACAAGCATGCACCTTTCTATATCCTCTTCAACTGATGCAGTTAAGACTCTATCGTTTTCTCCAACTATTCTGTTTGTTTGAATGTGGGAATGCACAAAATACAATGAACATGAATGGAAGCTGGTATGCACTGAAGAACAATCAATATGTACATACAGTAAAAGAGACTCAACAAACAGTCTAAAAGATAGGAAGAAACATGAACCTTTGCACTTCTCCATCCACAGCTGTAAATGTGTAATTTTTTTTTCTCTGACCAAAAGATATTACAAGCCACAAAATATCATGAAATTGCATGGCCGTAGCTAAACGATTTCTGGTTTTCCATGGAAAATTATCCAGATATGCTCCCACTGATGGAAATACATGTTATTTATCCTCTACACAGACTGTTGTGCCCATGATACAAGATTTTGGTTTTCCGTGGCAAACCACCCAGACATGCCTCCAGACATCGAAATATAATCTTGCAGAATATTTGTTGTACATATCATATCTCAAGTACAACACAAATTGTATCATGCGCACACCAGTCTGTGTAGAGAACAAAGAACATGTAATGTCATATGGGGACATATGACCATACATGGTTTATAAATGTAGCCTGCATATGCTTTATTCTAACAAAAAAAAATGGATATTGCAATTTCACATGTAATTCTCGAACAATTTTGCATGCAACTATTTTCTCTCATGCCAGCACTGAAGCACCAGCAAAATCTCACAACAGAACATATATCAACCTCGGTAGAAAGGGAAAATAACACAACTACATGTCAACTCGTGGGTGCATGGGATGAACACCGTAAAGCGCCCCCAAAACAATA
>JASDQU010333997.1:0-10594 GCA_032191745.1 Picea mariana
CATATTTGTTCCCCTCTTTATCAATTATGTTGCAACATCTCCTTGTTCCTCCTCTTCTCCCTCAACACTTACCTCAGTTTCTTTCTCAATTCTTGCAAACCTCAATTAATTCATTGTTGCTTTACCTCTTCTTCTGGCCATTTCATAATGTGCAACATTAACCTTTTTAAACCATTCACTCATTCAAACTTCTCCCAAAGTCTCCCAACTTGCTTTGATACCAAAACTGACTCGGTATGTCATGCATTGAACCCTATTCTACTAGCAAGGATTCATTCACACCTATGGGAAGTAATATAATGCAAGAATATTCACAAAACTCATCCACGCCTATGGGAAGTAATATAATGCAAGAATATTCACAAAAAAACTAATGAAAATAAACATAACTATAATCACAAAATAAGGTATACTCATTGAGATTACGTTGATATCATAAAACACATCTTGGCAGAGTAGGTATTCTCTTATGAGATCTTTGGTTCAAATTTATATTCATGATTCTCATCTATAGAGTTTTTCTCAATTGCCAACTTGATTTATTTTGTGCTCCCTAGATCCAAATTGGATCTTTGATAAATATTTTGTAAATAACATATCTTTTCTTTTTTGTCTTTTTGGCAAGTGGAAGTGGAAACGAACTACGTGAGGGTTGACCTTCTAAATGCAGCCCATTAAAAACAATGAAGTCTATAGTAAAAGGGACAATGAAGGAGATGCAAGGCGAATTGGAGAGAACAGTGACAGAAGTGTAAGATCGAAGAAGAGAACTTGCTCGAAGTTCGACGGACGAAAGGAGTTAAGGAGGCTGTCCAAGTTGAGAAAAGGTATCTTTGAGCCATGGTCATCTACACTCTTGGTGTTTGTAGCGAATAACAATACATGGTTTGTGTATAGATTACTCCTCTGTAATATTCTCCCGAGCTTAATCAAATCTCGAGCAAATGTTGAGTTTCCAATGTAAATTCAGTTGGTTATGGTGTGACTGGATACTCTGCACTGTGTGAATGGTAGTCGGTGGATGTTTTATTTGTTTAGTTATAGTTATTAAGTGTAAATGCATTCACTATTTTTGGCTTGATTACGCTACGATGACCATTGTTTTGGACAGTGTCTCCTTGAGTTGTGCGTTGGTATAAAAATGATAGTTGTGCTCTATTTAATTCACCCATAGTGTTCAATTTCTGGTTGGCGCGACCATTGGTTTACTGTTCAAATTAGTTGACCACGTTAAACAATGGAATTGATAACCACAATGAAATCTCACCTTGATCAACTATGGATTTGCTTGAACGGTGGCACCCACAGTTTGAATTAAGTCATGGAATCGTTGGTTTGTGTAAAAACACTTTGAATAATTAGTTTTGAGCGCTGGTGGGTTTCCTTGGTCCAATTAGTGGTTTGGCTCAATCATCGGTACAAGAGGTTGCGAATCAACTACAGTGTAAAATTATCCTACAATGCCCATCCTCCAAATTCCTTGTTCGTTACTTGTGATGGTATAGCACTGCTTCACGTCTTCAATCTTACGCGCATGTGCATTTACCACAACGCCCCTTCATATATATATATATCCACATTCTTTTCCCTGTGGACAATAAAAAGGTGTAAATCACTATGCATCTTGAGTATCCATTGAATGGTGATAACAAATGGCCAGGTGGGAATTAACCAATCACTGGTCATGAGCATTCAACTATAATTTGGGTGTTCACTATAGTCTGCACCTACATCCATTGTCGTATCAACTCCTGATTGGAAATTAAGGAAATGAAGGATTGCAAAAGTGTTGTGCACACACATTTGAAAAGAAGGGTATGCATGGTGTTGTCATAAAAGTTAACACTGTTGTGATAGAGTATGGATACTTCCAACCATCAATACAAGCAAACAAGCCAGGCTTGCAACCAAATAGAGAGCAGAGAACAAATTGATTCTACAATACTCATCCATGTTGGTGAAATGGACTAGCCATAGGCCCACCATTTATGGATTAGATGGTATTAGAGTAGGTTCCGAAGGCTTGGAGAACACCTGCATGGTAAACACCCACATCCATTACCGAAACAGTGGAAAAACATTGTCGCCATGCCTACAGAGAAGGAGAAGACCATCAATGGCAGGGAATCATCATGAAGAAGACAATAGCGAAGACTTGGAGATCAAATTGGCTCGGTTGGTGCAAGGCATTACTACATTCATGGAGTTGGTTACACAATTGTTGGTGAAGAAAGATAGGGAAGAAAACTCAATAGAGAGTGAGCATTAAGAATATGAGGCACACCGAGAAGAGCCCGTGTACAATGATTCGGGTAAAAACCATTCTCTTTCTTCATCTTCCCATATTCCTTTTAAAGTTGAAGCAAAACTTGAAATACTCATATATAATGGAAAAACTAATGTTTAAGTCTTGGATATCTAATTGAAACAATTAGAGGTTTACTTTGGTCTTTATCAAATCCAAGAAACACAACAGATTTCCTTTGTCCGTTTGAAGATGATTGAACATGCTATGTGAGAGTTATGTGGATGCACTAAGGATATGAAAGAAGCCCATGGTGATGAAATGAGAGGACTTCAAGGCATTACAGAAGTCACAATTCTATCCCATAGGCTACGAAGAGGAACAACACATAAAATGACAATACCTTTAGCAAGAATAGGGACATGGAGTGCAAGAATACACTTTTGAGTTCATGAGGCGGGCCATTAGGTTGGGTATCTCTTTGAAAGAGCAAGGGGTGGTGATGAAGTATCTTGGAGGAATTTTCAGCCATATCTTAAGACAATTACAACTTCATGGTGTGAAAAGCACAGACAAGGCGAGAAAGAAGTCTCTCTATATTGAGTTGGACTCCAAGAAGGGGTAGCAACACATGAGCCAAGAAGAAACTAGAAATAAAATAGATAAGAAGATAGAAACCACATATGAGAAAGGGAGGCATCCTCATAGGCATTGAAAACATTGTGATGTATACGGGAACACAGAAGAGAAGTGTTGGAAACTTCATCTGGAATTTTTTCCAAAGTGGCCAAAGTCCAAAGGGAAAGCAAAGACAACTACCAAGATGAAAGAAGTTGTGGAAAGCACCTCTGATCTAGATAAGCCATAATTTGCACCACATTGTAGCAACCCAAGGAAAGTGGAGAAGAACTATTTTGAATCAAAGTTCAAGTGAAGAACCGAAAGATAAATACTTTATTTGATAGTGGTTCTCAAATATAATATGGTTTTTGAGACATTTGTTGATGAGCTTGGTCTAGAAACCTATGATTTAGTACATCCAAGTTCACTAATACAGTTGCAAGGGGAAATTGTTATGAGAATCATATCAGTGTTGGCTATGTTGATGAGGTAGAAAGTGAAGTTGCACCATTGGATGCTTGTGGAGTGATGTTGGGTAGCCCATACTTGTGGGATAGGGATGATACCTTCTACAAGAGAGAAAACAAGCACCGCTTGGTCAAGGGTGGCAAGGCATACCTCATCAAAGCACATCAAGAGAGAGAGAGAGAGAGAGAATAACTCCTTTGGCAGTGAAACAAGGCCAGAAAATCAGAAACAAGCCACCTTTGTTAGCAATGGAATGGTGGATATGGAGAGGTCTCCTTAAAAGTCCATCTTTCCGGGACCAAAATCCTTCAAATGGGGAGGTGTGATCTGAATTGGATCTTTGATAAATATTTTGTAAATAGCATATCCTTTTATTTTATTTTTTCTTTGTGAAAACGAACTATGTGATGGTTGGCCTTCCAAAGGCAACCCATTAAAAACAGTTAAGTCTATAGTGAAGGGGGAGACAAAGGAGATGCAAGGTGAATTGGAGAGAACAGTGGTAGAAGTGTAAGCTCAAAGCTCGGTGGACGAAGGAGTCAAGTAGCCTATCCATGCTGAGAGAAGGTATCTTTGAGCCATGGTCATCTGCAATCTTATTGTTGGTAGTGAGTAACAATACACAGTTTGTGTATAGCTCACTCCTTTGTAATATTCTCTCGAGCTTTATAAAATCTCCAATAAATGTTGGGTTTCCAATGTAGATTATGTTGGTTATAGTGTGTGATTGGATACTCTGCACTATGTTAATGGTAGTTGGTGGATGTTTTATTTGTCTAGTTCTAGTTATTAAGTGTAAATGCATTCCCTGTTCTTGGCTTGATTACCCTGTGATGACCATTGTTTCGGACAATGTTTCCCTTACCTCTGTGCGCTGGTATAAAAATGACAATTGTTCTCTATTTAATTCACCCACAGTGTTAAATTTCCTATCATACAATGTCCATCCTCCAAATTCCATGTTCGTTACTTGTGATGGTATAACACTGCCTCACGTCCTCAATCTTATGCGCATGGGCATCTACCACAATGCCCCTTCAAATACATATCCACAATTGTTTTCCTATGGACAATAAAAGGTGTAAATCACTATGCATCTTGAGTATTGTTTGAATTGTGATAACAAATGGCCAGGTGGGAGTATTAACCAATCACTGGTCATGAGCATTGAACTATAAGTTAGATTTTCACTACAATCTATACCTACATCCATTGCCGTATCAACTCTTGATTGGAAATTCAGAAGATGAAGGATTGCAAAAGTGTTGTGCACGCACATTTGAAAAGTAGGGTATGCATGGCGTTGTCATAAAAGTTAAGAGTGTTTTGATAGAGTATGGATACTTCCAACCATCAATACAAGAAAACAAGCCAGGCTTGAAACCAAACTAGAAGCAAAGCCATCCTATTTATGTGTTGATGATTAGTTGTTAAGAAGATTGCACTCAGAATCACACTGAGCAGAGAAAAAATTGATTCCACAATAGTCATCCGTGTTGGTGAAAGAGACAGACCATAGGCCCACCGCTTACGGATCCTCTACATTGCCTTATCATTATGGACAAGATTTAATTTTCTTTGAAGACTGTTCATATGAGGGGAAAACATCACAAAGACACCAAATGTACTCAACAATTGGGGTCAAGGATCTCCTCTAAGTCATTGATGGTCTCCTACCTTGTTAGTCATTAGTGTGCATTGGGGGTCTATGATGTAAAGATTGGAGGTCTCATTTGATCCATTGGGGCCTCTCATATTTTTTTATTCCAATGTTTTATATCCTACACATTAGGTGCTCATGTTTTTATACACACACCCATGGAGTATGAGGAAAAACTACTTATAGCTGGTAGAATATTACTCATCTTAGCTTCAAACATTAGGAACATGTGTTTGAATCCATATAGGATGAGTACAAGTCTACCCAAATATTGACCACAAGGATAACATCATTCAATGTGTATAGGTTTTTGGTAGGGCGGTATCAAAGCATTGTGACTATACTAAAGTCATGCTAGCTCTGTCACTAATAGATGTATGATCCAGTTCATTGTGTTAGCTTACGCAAGATGGCCTGTAGTTGGGAACTCCTATCCTACAAGTTTTACTAAACCCGAAAATACCCACACATACACACCCAACTAATGTAGTGTATTATATTATTTTATATATACAAACCCAACTAATGTAGTGTATTATATTATATTATATACACACACCCAAATAATGTAGTTCTTTATAATAATAATAATCAATTTTTAAGGTCACGGCCAATCCAGACACCAATTGATGTATGAGACCCCCTTGTTTGTGGGACAAGGGACCCCTTTAGTGCAAGGATTTGACTACTAAATCCTATGAAGGTGTACATACCCTACCCTCCTCAGGATTTGAACCTGTGAACTCCAAGGAGGAAAACACATGTTCTTAACCATTAGGCCCACTGAGGTTGTACTATACTGTACTATATAATGTATTATACTATACTATATAATGTAATATATAAGGATCTCATGGTGTGTGTGTGTGTGTCAAGCACTTAAAAATGAGAAAAATATTAATGTATCGAGCATCATGTAAAACCCTTATAGTGAGATTGTATGAAAGCTCATTCAAGGCAAATTAAGAGCCAAGCACACATACAACCTTTTTCCCAAAACCTGTCTAGTGTGGCTTGATGATGATACCCCACTAAAAACAATTTGTGGGCACCCCACCAAGTTGCATTCAACCAACCTAAAGCACTTTAACCTCTTACTCTGCGAGGAAATCCAATGGAATAGATATACACATTCAACCAACCTAAAGCACTTTTACCTCTTACTCCAAGAAGAAATACAATAGTATAGATATACACATTGATAGTTATTTTTTTCCTCGGAAAAAAGCGTATTTTTTATTTCATCAGTTTGAAATGAAAATTACATTTTGTAGAATACATGGACTCTATGTATTTGTCTAGAGACTTTCCAAGATGGGCTCATAGCCTATCCTTTAAAACACAAAAAATAATTGCAGAGTCTTCCATTTGATGGTTGCATGTATAGGCCATAATACAGGGGTGACGATATCCAAAAAGTAGATACTGAGTAGTGCTCAGAGAATGCAAAATAAAAAGGATGATTAATACTTCATCACAAAAACGACTTGAGGGATGAGACCGATCATCAAAACTGACATATACCGATCGAAGTCCAAAAAAAAAAAAACACTAAGAAGCCTCCACTAAGTGATCAAGATGATCAATAAAAGGCCAGTGATAGTAATCAAATTGTTCTCCTTCAACATCTTCTGCGATCATCCACTTCCCTGGTGCCAGTTGACGACCTTCTTTAGATAGCTTATCCGCGTCCATATTAAATTTCCTATATACATGTCGAAAAATAATGGAGTCAAAATAATCTGTGAATCTGAAAATTTCCTCAAGCAGTGAAAGCAGTTGAATATTGTGACAGGCTTGGGTTTTCCTCACCCAGTTAATAACATTCAGAGTGTCTCCAAAAATATGGATTGTGGTTCTTCCTTTTTCACCAAAAAAATTTAATAGGAGCTTCAAGGACATGAGTTTCACATAGTTGTTGGATCCTGGCCCCAATCCCATTTTGATTTTGTAGAAATGGTTTTCCTTGAGGAAAATGATGCTCCCCCCCTCCCCATACAAGACCATTTTGTTCAGATACCCCATCAAAGAAAGCCCAAGGTTTGAGTGATCCACTTCTGCTTCTCGAAAAATCCGAGGAGAATCCAAGTCTTTGGACTAGGGAAAGTGAGACAAGATGCCCAACCCTTGTGCATCTACCACCTCAGGAACAATGGACTTCCCTGTGAAAATAGATTTATTATGGCCCAACCATATACCCCAACTGATTATGAGAGGAAGAGCCTTTAGATTATAGACAACGACATTTGATTCCCAATCTTTCCACGCCTCTTCTATCATTTGTCCTCGCCGGGATCAAATCTCACCCATCTATCGAGAGACTTCAAGCCATGTTTGAGCCGCAAAGGGGCATATTAAGAAAAGGTGAGTCACTGATTCCTCATTGGCTTTGCAAAGGGAGCACCATCCCGAGCCCCCAACCTTTCTCCTTTTCATTCTATCCCAAGTAGGCACTCGATCCATGATCATACACCACATTAAAATACGGGACTTTAGCGGGAGTTTTACCTTCCATATACCTTTCCACCACCAAGAAGGCTCCCTTAAATGAAGCTCAATGTTTAATTGAACGTAATCGAGCTTTGGGGTATAACTCCCATGTGGAGCAAATTGCCAAACTAACTCGTCTTCTCTATCAATGATATGGATGTGTGCTACTTTTAAAGCTCGAATGTAGTTTTCCCAAATGCCTATATAGGGTTCGCCTAAACCCAACTGATGGTGACTCTTCCATTCCTAAGACAAAATTGAAGTGCGGGATGAATCTGCAATTTGATTGAGAAAGAAATAGCCTCATGCGTTAAGAAGATTAATCAGGTCTAGAGGAAGAGTGTGGTTTGCTCCCCTTCCTGTCCAGGGATCAGAACCCAACATGACCTTTGTTACTTTCCCAACTTGCCAGGCTAGTCCATCACCCACTCCTTTAAAATCCTATGTAATTTCCCTCCATATAATAGAGCACCCCGCAAGGAATTTGTTTGGCCTTCTAATCCAATCCTCAAGGGAGTCAAGATGAATACATTTTTGTATGATCATTGACTGCCACAAGTTGTTTGTCGAAATCAATCTCCAACATGATTTTGTGGCCAAGGCTTTTGAAAAGAGAAAGATATTCTTCAATCCCCATCCTCTAAGGGATTTAGGAAAATCCAAAGCTTTCCATCTTACCCAAGGAAGGACAACAAGATCCTTGGATCCTACCCAAAGAAATCTGAAGCAAATCCTCCTAACCTTCTCCAAAACACCCATTGGGATCCAAGAAAGAGACATCCAATAAATTGGAATTGCTTCGAGGACCAACTTCACCAAGGTCAACCTGCCTACACGAGATAACCATCTAAATCTCCACAACTTGAGGCATTTATCTATCTTGGCAAGTAACCAGTTCCAGTCCTTCTTATAACAGTTTAGCTTCAGATGGAAGCCTATATATTTCAATCCTACCTCAAACGCCTTTATTTCAAATGGAAAGAGATTGGAGTAGACTTTTCTTCATTGATCATCATTCATGTTGCCTTGCTGAATAAATCCAAGATAGAGCTCAGATTTTTTGCATCTCCCCTTAGTCCTTTGCAGAAAAGTAGGACATCATCCACAAAAAGTAAATGAGATAGTTTGAGTGTGGGAGAGATTGGAATTCCTTAAAACTCCCAGTTTCCCTTTGCATCGATCATTGCCCTGTTGAGGCCTTCTGCAACCATAAGGAAAAGGAGGGGGGAAAGAGGGAAACCTTGTCTCAACCCACATCCTGCATTAAAGAATCGGGAATTCGAGCCATTAATAAGGACTGCAAATGATGTCGAGGTGATGCACCTCATTACCCAGTTAATAAAAGGAACTTCAAACCCCAAATGGGTGAGGAGGAACCTGATGTATCACCAACATACTCTATCATACACCTTTGACAAGTCAATCTTTAAAACAAACCCTTTACCTTTCCCGGTTTTCAAGGAACGAAGCCCTTCCTGCGCCACCCGATGGCTTTATGAATCTCTCTTCCTTCCAAGAACCCAAATTTCTCTTTAGATATCGAGGCCAAGAGGATAGATTTTATTCTCCTTGCGATCACTTTAGCCACTGCATTATAAAGACAATTACATAGCGAGATCGACCTAAAATCATTCAAAGAGCGAGGAGAGTTCTATTTGGGAATCCGTGCAATAAAAGTTGAATTAATTGGGGAAAAAATGCGGCCTTCCTTCCACGTTTCCTCCAATAGTTGCAATATATCCTTGTCGATGATTTCATAAAAACCCAAGAAGAATTCCACGGTCCACCCATCTGGGCCCGTGCTTTTTTTTTTTGGACACTATACAAGACTTCATGCAATTCCACCTTAGTGACCTCCTCCATTAAGGCCCTATTTTCCTCCTCATTCACAAACCGTGGGAAGAATCTAGCCATTCTCACTACATCAACAATATTTACCTTGTTATCCTCTCTGAAGAGCTCTTGGAAGTGCCTTATCCCAAGGTGTTCTAGACCTTCAAATGATGTAACTTCCCTCCCTGTTGAGTCCATTAGGCTCCAAATTGTGTTGGAAGTTTTTCGTCCCTTTGCATATGCCTGGAAGAATTTGGTATTTTCATCCCCACTTTCCAGCTAGGTAGCTCGAACCTTTTGGCGCCATACTTCTTCCTTTGCTTCCAAAAGGGTTCTTTTTTTCTTTTCCAAGGAGTATAATTCATCTTTAGATTCCTCCGTGAGATAGCCTCCACCTTCCAAGGCATATGAATCAAGAAGAGTTGCTTCGATTGATGCCAATTCTTGTTCATCCTATAGTCTCTTATTGTGGCCCCAGGTCATTGTCGCTCTCTTAACTCACTTGAGATTTTAAAACRTCTGCTCCCCAAYCTTCTCCCTTAAAAGAGGATCAAAAGGAACCCATGTTTYCTTAAGCAAGGAGAKAAAACTTTCCTCTTTAAGCCAATCCGGATTGAACTTGAAAGGGCTTACAGGTTTTTTGGAGCCCCCTGCTACTTTTAGAAAGATGGGAAAATGATTTGATTCCCCACCTTCTCCAATCCACTGTCTTAAGTGAAGTGATTTTTCTAGAAGTTTATCAGATAAGAGAAACTGATCAATCCTCTTCACCACCCTGTCTTTGCATGTTCTTTTGTTCCTCCAAGTTGGCATCAATATGATAGGGTCCAAATCTGAAAGACCTTTCTCTTCTAAGATGTGCTTGAAGATATATGAAACAAGATCAGATCTTTCCCTTGGTCCCCAGACCTATGAGACTCCCAAAGAGAAATTTAGATCACCACCCAAAACGATGGAATCACTCTAAAAGAAGGATTTCCTAAGTAGAGCTTCCCAGAAAGGAACTCGATCAGCATAAGGCCCATACACATTTAAGATTTGAAAAACCTCCCCCAAGTTCCTTATGCATGCCTCCACACCCAACCCTGACTCAAAGCCCCAGGAATTTAAGATTTTTACGTAGTTTTGGTTCCATCTGATGGTCGACCCCCCAGATCGACCATTAGCATCAACACATAAAAAATTCGATTGATTAAGAAGCAAATGCAATAACCTTACTATTGCCTCCCCTTCCCCCATTGTTTCTTGAATAAGAATAAGGTTGGGCCGACTGGATT
>JASDQU010333998.1:0-12744 GCA_032191745.1 Picea mariana
GAAAATTGGTTCAATGCCATGGTATTGATTTCGCCTTTCATTAAAGATATTTTCAAGCCCAAATACCAAGCCAATGATTTATCTAAGAATGTACAAGGAACCAGTTGATTGACTAGCTTGACATAATGTTGAAAATCATACAGAGATATTTTAGTTGTGAAGGGAGATTTAACATGCTGTACCATTACCACATAAGGTTATTGTTTCATTTTACTGGTAAGGTTCATATGAATATTCCATATTACCTACTGAGAAGTATAGGTAAAATGGCAGATAGGGTGCAAGCCAAATCCAAGGACGTGGACTCCAGTCTTTTCCACTCTGGACTTATCAGGATGCTTGTCTCTGAAGAGTTGGGAAAGAAAGAGATCTCCTGGGATAATTTTTTGGTCTCTTCTCACTTTAAGCTAGACCCAACACCTACGCCCCAATCACAAATTGCAGGCTCTTAATCACCTACCAGTACTAAAACAGGGATCAACAAGAAGAGAAAGGGAAGAGCCCCTGTTTCAGAGATCAATAAGCAGGTCAGAGAAGCTGAGGAGGAGGTATGTCCTTCCCCACAATGATATTTCTCACCACCACCTCCACCAGGGTTAGAAGAAGTTCCATCTTCTACTAAGGTGACATCAAAAAAAGGGAAGAAGCTTCTCTTTCCCTCTCCTTCTCCAGCAGCTGAAATCAAAGGTAAAAGACCTTTCATCAGGTAATCAATTCCTAAGGGATATTTCAAAGGATAGCCTTTACAAGAAACCTCTGTACAGAAAATCAAGGGTAAAGGTACCAAAATACCTTTGGAGAAGGAAGATGAAATCCCTGTGAAGGATTGTAAAAAACCTATGAAAAATAAAAAAAGGCTACTGTGCAAGAGAAGATGCATAAAGGAAAGGGTTTTGAGAACACTGATGAAACATGCAAGGAAAATCCTGTACAGAAGAAAAGGGTGAGAAGAAGCCTACTAAGACTACACATGTCCCCAACCCCCTTGGCAGCCAGACCTACAAAATACTTATTAAGCAGCTTAGGGATTCAAGGAGAGAAATAGCTCATCTCAAAGCAGAAGACATGGTCCACTTGTCTCAGATGAATGAGCTCATGACTAGTTACAACCACAACCTGGACTTGGCAAGGTTCATAGTGAGAAAGGATCTGCCTCTTCGTAAACAACTGAAGAATCTTTACAGACAGAACATGGGTCTCCAGGCTCAGAACAAAAAGTTAAAGGCAGAACTGAAGAATTTCCAAGATGAAGTAACCCAAGAGAATTTATAGGTGTTGGTTGAAGTTGCCATTGAAGATGAAAAATCAGTAGCTAAGGAGAGCACAACTATACTGAAGAAGCCTACCAGTGTTAAGAAGAAAGTCTACTGAGTTAGTTGAAGACACTCTTTCCACCAGGAAGAGTGTGAGGCTAAGTGTTAAAATAACAAAGTAGCTAGTAGTGGTAAACCCCATTTTTGAAAGTTGTTCCTTCTTGGGAAGGTTAACTGATATGCACATATTAAGTTTTTCCACCTATACATGCTTCTAGGTGTTTAGTTATATGAATTTTGGAATTTTTGCCAAGTACTAGTTTCACTCATTGGTAAAAGCACCTAAGTAAATTGATTTGTCATCACGAAAGGACACAAACAACTTTACACACGTTCAGGAGTCAAAGATGTTGAATTTCGGCATAGCCACCCAAACCCTTATGCAGACGCAGCGTAGGTGGCGTTGCGTAATGTTTTACAGAATGCAAAATTGTTACACAGGCGCTACCCACAGGCGTTGTGTAATATCTTATAGAGAGCAGGTTTACACACAAGCGCTACTCAATTTTGCAACAAAGGACAAATGTAGCCATAGACATGCAGCACATGGGCGCTACCTTCTCTCCTTGTTCCATTCTAGGGGGCGCTACACAAAATTGCTACCCAAGGGAGTAGCCAACAAACACGAGGGATCTAGGAAGACTAAGCCAACAATTTTGGATAAGTTAATAATGGACTAAATGACAGAAGTAGTAGTTGGTGTGCAGGGGACAACTACAAGCTCCAAAGAGACACATGGAAAAATAGGAGCTGAGTAGCAAAAGAGGATCAAAGCAGTTAGAAGCATGATTGGGTTCAGTTGCCAACACTTCTCTATTTTATAGCATACACTGTTATCTTAGTTGTTAGAATAAATAAATTTTCTGAGATTTTTAAGGAAAAGAGGCTAGCTCGTACCTCCAGCTGTTGCCTCCCTTTCTTGTTATAAATAGATAGGTGAATTGCTTTAATGGGTTTGGATGGGTAGAGAAAGGCTCCCAAGAAAGTGTAATATTTTTGTTAAAGTGACTGTGATCTAGTATGTACTAGACTTAAGACTTTTTGACTAATAGAAATCAGCTCCTATTTCAGACTTTTTGACTAATAGAAATCAGCTCCTATTTCAGACTATTTGCTTCTAATGCTAAATGTTCATATTTGAATGCTTCATATGGATGACTGTGGTAATGATATGATGGATGTTTGATCATTTTATTGTCATGGTGTTTATTTATCTCCTTAGTTTCTAATTTCAAGAAGATCTTGTTTTAAGAAACTTTATTCCTTTGGGATTTTGTGGACATGATGTTTGTAGTAGCTCTTACATTCTTCTCATTCAAGTCTTCCTTCTATCCATATTTACTCCCAAACTACTGGTTGAAATTAGCCAAAACCTTATTTGTTGTTACATGTTAGCCCTATTTCTGAGTGAGGATATTATCATTCCGAGTTTTTCCATTTGACCTTTCAAAACAAATTCATACTTTCACATATCACCTGATGGGTACTGGGCTTACCTTCTTTGCAATCAAAAGGTGAATCCTAGTGCTAACATTTTTGGCACCGTTGTCGGGGAACGATTTGAAGACTTTTCCCTGGGATAGAACGACAATGCTTACTAGCTCTCAAGGTGCATTGGGACTTAGTATTTTGAATATTGCATCTTGCACCTGGCGACTCCATTGATTCAACTCTGGCGCCTAAAGGAAAACATACTAGATCAAATCCACAGTTACCTTTGTTCCACCTGAGGCTGACCTAGAGAAGATAATCAAGAAGGGGAAATCTTATAAAAAGGGTTTTTCTGCTGCTACTACAAGTGCTTCTGGTCAGTTGCCCGATTCCGCTCTTGATACTCCAACTGTTTTATCAAGTAAGCTTCCTTTATATTCTGCTGAAGTATCTAAAAAGCTAGATTTTGAAGAGTTTCCTGTTGAATACTCTACCTTTGAAACTAAATTGAAAGAAGAAAACATTGATATATTCTCCTCCCTTGATATTGAGAAGTGTTTAAGTCTTGATAGTTTTGAATATTTCCCTACGTTAGGTTTTTCTACACCTCTCTCTGTTAAAACTTTAGCTACCAAAAAAGTAGGAATTTCATCTCCTTCTCAAACCTTACCATCCTCTTCCAAGACTCTAGCTGCTGTTGTGAAGATTGAAATCCCCCCTTTATCCTTCTGTCCTTCTCCTAATATGCACATATCCAGACCTCCTTCTCCTGCTTGTTCACCTAGAATCCAAAATCAAATGGCAATTGTTAACCCCCCTGCAAATAGGATGGATGCCATAGTGGTTGCAAGATATGCTCCTCTAGTCTTGCCTCAATCAATGAATGCTCTTCCCCCGGGAGATTATTTGAAATACATGCCCAAGTTTACAGGAGAAGAAGATATAACAGCTGAGGAACATCTTGCTGCTTTCTATAGCTATGCAGATAACCAAAATATTTAAAATGAAGATGTTTGGATGAGAGTTTTCATCCAAAGCCTTTTTGGTGAAGCTAGGAAGTGGTTTAGGGGTCTGGCCCCTGGATCCATTACAGGTATTGAGGTGTTGGATGAAGCCGTCTTGAGGTACTGGGGTGACAAAAATGATTTTTTGTATTATATCACTGAATTTGGATCTTTGAAAAGGAAAGAAGGAGAGTATGTCTCTGACTTTTCTAAAAGGTTTAACAAAACGTACAAGAAGATCCCTGATGAGATCAAACCCACCGAAACCATGGAAAAAATCACTTATGCCAGTGCTTTTGATTCCGAGTTTTTCCTTCTATTGAGAGAGAGAAGGTCACCTTCCTTAGTTCAGATGTAGGATGTTGTCTTAGAGGTAGAATCCAACATAATTGCTTCAGATAAGCTCAGGGGAAAATATGACAGAGATAGGAGGAAAAATAGAGTTGAAGCTTCCACTTTTGACTCTCCTGTTGTTCATTCATAGGTAGATGAGTTGACCAAATTAGTAAAGTTCCTTTCTACTGAGATCGAGAAGTTAAAATCAGAAGGAAGACAACCATATAGAAATGCTCAGAACATTGAAAATAGAGGTAATTTCTGGAGACCCAACAATGCTCCCCAAATCCTTCCTAGAGATCCTAGAAATAGAGAGAGAGATGATCAGAGGATTCAAGCTCCTTTTCAGAATAATCTGGTTGCTGATGAAGAAGAAGAGGAGGTAGAGGCTAATCCTGAGATTTACTGTTTAGGTGATTCATTCCCATCCCCACACTTGACTCAATCCTCTTATGAGCAATCTTTAATGGATATTCAAATCAATGAGTTAAGAAAGGGAGAACAAACGAAGGAAAATGCTATTAAATATAATCTAAGATCTAAGAAGAATGAAGGAAAAAGTGTTTCCCCTAATCAGCCTGTTCAGAAAGAAAATTCTTCCAAGACTGTGATAGTGAGTAGCAAGGAAAAAGATTCTCAAAATCCACAACTTCTTATCATAAATCCTCCTCCTGAAACCAAAGAGATTTTGATCCCCCTCCTTCAGTTTTGAGAATGAGAACCATAAAATTAAGATCCCTGTACCATTTTTGGAATTGATAAAAAATGAAGAATTTAAAAAATATCTGACCAAAATGTTACAACCCGATGCCTCTCTTAGTTCCATTGATTCAATAAATTTGTAAAATGAAAAACTAGCTGTGATTTTAGGCCCTTTGATAGAATACAAAGATGACTCATCCACTCCCTTCTATACTTCTCTCCATATCCATGACAAGGTGTTTCATAACTGTCTTTTGGATTCAGGGGCCTCCCATAATCTTATGCCAAAATTTGTTATGGATGAACTTGGATTGGAAATCACCAAAACCTATCATGACTTATATTCTTTCGACTCTAGGAAAGTAAAATGTTTGGGGGTCATTAAGGATATGGTTGTGACTCTATTTCAGCTGCCCATGAAAAGTATTCTTATGGATGTTGTGGTGGCTGATGTTCCTCCCAATTTTGGCATGCTCTTGTCAATGTCTTGCATAAAAAGGCTTGGAGGAACCTTGTAGATGGATCTCTCATATGAAACTATCCCAGTGTTTGGCGGGGAGCATAGAAGACTTTACAGAGAAGCCCAACTGGCTTACATTATTAGTGATGAAGCAAACCCTACTAATCATCCTGTTTTTGCTCTTGATACCGATTTGGGGTCCAACATTTTTTAGCTCATTGATGCTCCTGAAACTCCTCTTGAAATAAGAAAAAAGTCTGCTACCTTTTCTAAAGAACCTCCTCTAACTAATTTTGTTTGGAAGATGTTCTTTGATGGAGCCTCTTCTAAGGAAGGTGCCGGTGCTGGAGTGCTCTTTGTCTCACCAACTCAGGAAACCATATCTTTGTCATACAAAATAGAATTTGAAACTACCAACAATGTGGTAGAGTATGAAGCTCTTGTTTTGGGCTTGACAGCTGCAAAGAATACGGGGATTAAAAAATTGTCAGTATTTGGAGATGTTGAATTGATAGTCCATCAAACCAAAAATCTTTGCCAAACTAAGCACCCTAGGCTTAGATCTTATAGAAATGAAGTATGGGACCTAGTAGAGAAATTTTTATTTGAGTATGACATCTCTTTTATTCCACGAGAAGAGAATTCCATGGTTGTATCAACAAGCAATTTCAGGATACCCATACCGCCAAAACTCAAGTCTGATGTAGAAGTCAAATGTAGGCCTTCTATACCAGACAATGTCAAATATTGAAAGGTGTTTGAAGATGATTTATAACTTAAAAAATTTCTTGAGTCTGTTGATGAATTTGCTACATTACACATTGATCAGGATCTTGATTCTGAAATTAATCCATATGCTGATGTTTTCCTAAACATAATTTCTAATCATCATATTGTCCAACTGCTTAACAACCATATTCCAAAATGACTAGTTCCTTTGGAAAAATTATTTGATGAAAATGATGTGGCAGTAAAAGGGAAAGTGTCTACTGACGATGCTGATATAACTGAGTGCAATTTGGGAGTAGAGAAGGAATATGTCAAGTTGTTAAGCAGCCTATCAAGAAAGCAGAGGGATGAATATGTCAAATTGTTGAAGGATTTTGCTGATGTATTTGCATGGACTTACGAAGATATCCGAACTTATGACACAAACATTATAGAGAACAAGATTCCATTAAAAGAAGAGACTAAGCCCTTCAGGAAAAAGTTGAGGCAAATCAATCCCATGTTACTTCTTGTCATGGAGGAGGTAAAAACGTTTTTCGATGCAAAAATTATTGTTCCTTTGAGATATTCCGAATGGGTGGCTAATTTGGTCCCCGTGAGGAAAAAGAATGGAGAAATCAGACTCTGTGTCGATTTCCAGAATCTGAACAGAAGTTCTAAAAAGGATAATTACCCTTTTCCCAAGATGGATCATATATTACAGAGGCTGACAGGTGCAGCTTGGATGTCTATGGTTGATGGTTTTTCTGGCTACAACTAGATTTTTGTTTTTCCAGAGGATAGAGAGAAGACGACTTTTACCACTCCTTGGGGTACTTTCATGTACGACAAGATGCCCTTTGGTTTGATGAACATGGGGGCGACCTTTCAGCGAGCCATGGACATAACATTTATTGGAGACAAGGACAAGTTTGTTGTTATCTACTTAGATGAAATAACCGTGTTCTCTCAATTTGATGAAGAACACTATGATCATTTAAGAAAGGTATTCTTAAAATGCAGAAAATTTGGCCTCTCTTTGAATCCAAAAAAGTCATTGTTCACCATGAAAGAAGGAAAATTATTGGGGCATATTGTATCTGCTAAAGGAGTGAGGATTGATTCCAGCAAGGTTTAAGCCATACTAACCTTAGCACTGCCTAGATCTAAAAAGGAGGTTAAATCTTTTCTAGGAAAGGTTAATTTCTTGAGAAGGTTTGTGTCGAATTTTGCTGAGTTGCTCAAGTATATCACAGCCATGTTGAGGAAAGATAATGAAATCAAGTGGACTGCTAAGGCTCGTAGTGATTTTGATCAAATAAATAAATCTTTGACGGAAGCCCCGGTCCTAGTCAGCCCAGACTACTCCAAGGACTTTCTTATTTTTTCTTTTTCCTCTTTTGATACAGTAGCAGCAATTTTGCTGCAGAAGAACTTTGAAGGCTTAGAGCATCCCATTGCCTTTTTCTGCCGGGCTTTGAGAGAAGTAGAATTAAAATATGACATTATGGATAAGCAAGCCTATGCATTGGTTAAAGCTCTTAAGTACTTCAGAGTTTATGTGCTTCATTCAAGAGTTATTGCTTATGTTCCATCAACTGCTGTAAAAGAAATTCTTATTTAGCCTGATATGGATGGAAAACATAGCAAATGGATTGCTAAGATCCTTGAATTTGATTTAGAAATCAGGCCTACCAAATTGGTCAAGGGCTAGGGTTTAGCCAAGATGTTGGCTGAATCAAATTTCTTAGCGTTGGGAGTAAATTTCATTGGATCATGTTCAGAAAAGAAGTACATTGAATTAAGCAACAGAGGTTCTCAAGCCAGCCCTGCATTGGCAAATTGCAGTTGGTACAAGGAAATTATATTTTTCTTGCAGAATCTACAACCTCCAAGTGGTATGGAAAAGAACAAGGGGAGAGCATTAAAACTCAAATCGATAAAGTATTGCTTGGTTGATCAAATTTTGTATTGGAAGGATCCATTGGGAGTGTTATTGAGATGCCTAGACCCGCAAGAGGCCTAAAGGATTATGTCTGATTTTCATGATAGTTTGTGTGGGGGGCATCATTTTTAGAGGACTACTGCCAACAAGATTCTCAGGTTTGGGTATTTTTGGCCTAGTCTATTCACAGATGTTTGTGTTAAGATCAGAGCATGTGTTAAATGTCAGAAATTTTCTGGGAAGCACTAGCTTAAGTCTTTGCCATTAAAGCCCGTAGCAGTTTCAGGACCTTTTCAACAATGGGGCTTAGATTTTATCGGGGAAATTAATCCCACTTCCAGTGGCCAACATAGATGGATCTTGACTACCACAGATTACTTCATGAAGTGGATAGAGGCTATCCCTACCAAGAATGCTTCTCACAAGGTGATCATTGGTTTCCTTGAAGACATTATAGCAAGGTTTGGTTGTCTGAACAAAATTTTCACTGATAATGCTGCATCCTTCAAGGCTGATCCATTGATTCAGTTATGTGAACAATATGAGATCACATTGATTCATTCAACCCCTTATTACCCATAGGGAAATGGGCTTGCAGAATCCTCAAACAAAAGCCTTATAAAGATTTTTAAGAAGCTATTGGAGGATAACAAAAAGGCATGGGATTCAAAACTCAAGTTTGCTTTGTGGGCTGATAGAGTGAAAACAAAGAGGGCCTTGGGACTTTCTCCTTTCCATTTGGTATATAGAGTTGAGGCCGTTTTTCCCTCTCAACTCGCCTTTCCTGTTGCAAAATTCTTCCAAGAATATCAAGGGGAGTTGGATGATATGATCAGAAGGATTCAACAACTGGTTGAAGTGCAGTAGACCCGGGAGCAGCTGGTAGATAAGGAATACGATCATCAACTGAAGATCAAGCAAGCATTCGACAAGAAGGTGAAAAAAGAGGATTCCCAATTGGGCGATTTGGTGCTCAAGTGGGATGCACCAAGGCAGGATAAAGGAAAGCACGATAAATTCGAAGTTTTATGGATCGGTCCTTTCAAAATATCTGAGGTATTCCCTAATAACACTTTCAAGTTGCAGAATATGGAGAATGAAAAGGTTTTTGGTGGCCCTGTAAATGGGCATTTCCTGAAAAAGTACTTTGCTTGAGCCGGGAATGACTCTTTACATCATTGTTAATATCATTTTCTTTTAGTTTTGTGTTCCAATAACTAACCCCATAGCCCTAGGATAAGGCACTGAATCTACTCATTCTTGGCAGCCCGCAGGGGGCATGCCATCCCCTATGGAGCCAATGTTATCACACTAAGTCACCTTGGGTCTCTTAGTTTGTTTTTGTTAAAAAAGAAAAATTAAAAAAACCTTAGATTCTTATTTTCTCTTTAAAATGAATTTCTCATCCATTAAATGTTAATTATCATAGGAACCCTTAGGATGACTAAACCTTTGAGTCATATCTCATGTGTTGATCCACAATTCAATTTTTGGTCCTTAAAACCTTATGAGCTCATGGTCTATTCTTTTTGTCCCCTCTCATGATTCATCCCTAGGTTGATACCTCCCATGACCAGGCTGATGTGACACACCTCTCTCATCACTCATGACCTCGCATGCATACCTCATCATCTCCACTCACCTGTCCAATCATTTTTTGATTTGGAGAATGCTGCCCACTCAGCAGGGATTTTCGTAGCGCCTATCACAATTATCATGCACCCACTCCAAGTCATGATTGCCATGACTGATACCTTAAACCTTGTTTTCAGTGCTTGAAGTCGATCGAAATGCTTTCAAAATATATTGCTTTTATGATCCTTGGTAACGGTTTCTAAATTTGAAAAGTTCAGCAGTGATGAGCTGTGTAAGTTTGCCAGTTCAAATTAGACGATCGCTTGTCCACTAAATCCGATGTTGTGAGAAATTTTAGGGCCAAAGTTTCCTCAATATCAACCTAAGTTCGCGCTGAGCTCAACATTTGTCGACTTCATAGGTATCCTGTGCAACCTCCTTCGCATATTACTTTTCATAGGAGATTTGTGCTCGGGTTTCGGTTTGCTAAGCTTACAGGGTAGTATGGGAGCCATATTTTCATTCCTGTAAACATCTTCGCTCGTATGCATAGTCTGATTATTGTGTTTAGTCATAGCCTTTGAAAGTCACAAGCCTAAAATAGCCCATCCTCTGTGTATGTGTTGCGCTATGCAGAGGCGCTGCTCAAACCTCTCTAATTATCCTTGGCTTCTTTTCATCCTATATAAAGAGTCAGTTCGGAATTAATTCCTCATAGTCTACACTTTGAAAACCTGTATGAGCCTGAAAGTCAATTTCTCATAGCCAAGTTCATTTTCTAAGCACGTTAATTTGGAGGGCCATCCTTGTGCTTTTGAGACTTAAATTGAAGTTTTATGGTCAATAGCATCCCTTACAGCTTCTTAAGAACCCTCTTTCTGAGTCATGGAGACCCCTCAGTTGAAGAAAGCACACAAAGGTGGCAAGATAGTTTGAACAAAACGTGTGGACATGTGCCTTTTTGACATAGAACCCATGGCAAGGGAAATGTTTCAAAGAGCAGGATGCCTCTCTTTCTTCTAGAACATGCAGAGAGGCCACTCAGAAGTAGCAAAACAATTTGCACTAAATTTTGATGGCAAGAAAACCAGAGTTGAAGATTTGGATTTTGAGGTGACTGAAGCATCCATCTCAGCTGCAACAGGGATTCCCATTTCAGGAGAAAATTGGTTCAAGTCCATGTTATTGAGTTCACCTTTCGTTAAATATCTTTTCAAGCCCAAATACCAAGCCAATGATTTATCTAAGAATGTGCCAAGGAACCAGTTAATTGACCAATTTGACAGAATGTTGAAAATCATACCGAGATATCTTAGTTGTGAAAGGAGATTTAACACCCTATACCATTACCACATAAGGTTGTTGTTGCATTTTACTGGTAAGGTTCAGATGAATATTCCATATTACCTACTGAGAAGTATAGGTAAAATGGCAAATAGGGTGCAAGCCAAATCTAAGGATGTGGACTCCAGTCTTTTCCACTCCGGACTTATCAGGATGCTTCTCTCTGAAGAGTTGGGAAAGAAAGAGATATCTTGTGAGAATTTTTTGGTCTCTTCTCACTTTAAGCTGGACCCAACACCTACCCCCCAATCACAAATTGTAGGCTCTTCATCACCTACCAGTACTAAAATAGGGATCAACAAGAAGAGAAAGGGAAGAGCCCTTGTTTCAGAGATCAATAAGTAGGTCAGAGAAGCTAAGGAGGAGGTTTGTCCTCCCCACAATGAGATTTCCCACCACCACCTCCACCAGGGTTAGAAGAAGTTCCATCTTCTACCAAGGTGACATCAAAAAAAGGGAAGAAGCTTCTCTTTCCCTCTCCTTCTCCAGCAGCTGAAATAAAAGGTAAAAGACCTTTCACCAGGTCATCAATTCCTAAGGGGGATTTCAAAGGAAATCCTTTACAAGAAACCCCTGTACAGAAAATCAAGGGTAAAGGTACCAAAACACCTTTGGAGAGGGAAGATGAAATCCCTGTGAAGGATTGTAAAAAACCTATGAAAAATAAAGAAAATGTTGTTGTGCAAGAGAAGATGCATAAAGGAAAGGGTTTTGAGAAGACTGATGAAACATGCAAGGAAACTCTTGTATAGATGGAAGAAAAGGATGAGAAGAAGCCTACTGAGACTGCACATGTGCCCAACCCCCTTGGCAACCATACCTACAAAAGACTTATTAAGAAGCTCAGGGATGTAAGGAGAGAAATAACTCGTCTCAAAGAAGAAGACATTGTCCACTTGGCTCAGATGAATGAGCTCATGACTGGCTACAACCATACCCTGGACTTGGCAAGGTTCACAGCCAGAAAGGCTCTGCCTCTTCGTAAACAACTAAAGAATATTTACAGACAAAACAGGCGTCTCCAGAATCATAACAGGAAGCTAAAGGCAGAACTGAAGCATTTCCAAGATGAAGTAACCAAAAAGAATTTACAGGTGTTGGTTGAGGCTTCCATTGAAGATGAAAAACCAGTAGCTAAGGAGAGCACAACTATACTGAAGAAGCCTACCAGTGTTAAGAAGAACAAGTCTACTGAGTTAGTTGAAGACACTCTTTCCACCAGGAAGAGTGTGAGGCTAAGTGTTAAAATGGCAAAGTAGCTGGTAGTGGTAAACCCCATTTTTGAAAGTTGTTCCTTCTTGGGAAGGTTAAATGATATGCACATATTAAGTTTTGCCACCTATACAGGCTTCTAGGTGTTTAGCTATATGAATTTTGGAATTTTTGCCAAGTACCAGTTTCACTCATTGGTAAAAGCACCTAAGTAGATTGATTTGTCATCATGGAAGGACACAAACAACTCTACACACGTTTAGGAGTCAAAGAAGATGAATTTTGGCATAGCCACCCAAACCCTTATGCAGACGCAACGTAGGTGGCGCTGCGTAATATTTTACAGAATGCAGAATTGTTACATAGGCGCTACCCACAGGCGCTACATAATATGTTACAGAGAGAAGGTTTACAGACAGGCGCTACTCAATTTTTCAACAGAGGACAAATGTAGCCGTAGACATGTAGCACAGGGGCACTACCTTCTCTCCTTGTTCCATTCTAGGGGGCGCTACACAGAATTTCTACCCAAGGGAGTAGCCAGCAAACACCAGGGATCTAGGAAGACTAAGCCAACAGTTTTGGATAAGTTAATAATGGAATAAATGACAGAAGTAGTAGTTGGCATGCAGGGGACAACTACAAGCTCCAAAGAGACACATGGAAAAATAGGAGCTGAGCAGCAAAAGAGGATCAAAGCAGTTAGAAGCATGA
>JASDQU010333999.1:0-10708 GCA_032191745.1 Picea mariana
TAAGGCCCAAGGCTCCTGCTTAGACAGAAAGGAACTAAGTGCTTTGTTCTCTGTTAGATAGAGTTTATTGTTTCTGCATTATTATTTCCATGAAAAAGTGTTGGTACTGAATCTCTGTTTGAGAATAAGGGTCGTGTTCTCTGATTGCAAGATAGTTGTTCTTTCCCATTGCAATGATGCTTTAAAATGTAATCCAGGATTCTTAATTTAGCTGTAAGGAATTGCAATTAGGGAGATTTCTTTCCTGTGATCTAATTCAGAACTTCAGTTCACTTCAGCAAATATAGATAGAATGATTTATTTACTACAACACTAAATGCTTTTGGAATTGAGCATATACAGTGTGTGGCTATCTTTGAAACAAAAGACTTCCCTGGGTTGATAATTTATGTTTCACTTGGTTGTTTGAAATTAATTAAGCAATTATAGTGACCAACAAGTACATGCTAACAATGAAGAGACTTGAAAGCTTTAGCTTCTTTGAGGGCTCTTACAATGATGTTTTTGAGCTTCATGTCCTGTAGAGGAGATCTTTTCCTGACCTAGTTTATGATAACCTAGGAATCCCTTATAATAGAAATATAATCTATTTGTTGGCTCTTAGCCAAACTTAGACCTTTGAAGATGGCGCAAGCCTCTTCTTGATTATTGGTTGCCACACCAAGGCTCCAAGAAAAAGATAGTCTTATTTGTCCTCCTGAGAAATAGATAACCCCACCCGCTTCTGCCACCCCATTCTTGTTCTCAATTTCTTAATCACACCATCTTTCTTTAAATTTATTGCAATTATATTTTTAACGGTATAGATATTTTAAGAGATCTTCTCTAGTGATTAAGTCAAAAACCTTAATATTGAAAAAATGACTAAAAAAATCTGCAAATCCTCATATTAATTAACTTGTATTTGTATATTAAATATATATTCACAATCTTAATATTTTTAATAAATAAAATATTAATAAAAAAAAAAAATTAATCAAATATATTATTATTAATTTTAAAATATTTAATTTATTATATATTTTTTAGTTTTTTTTAAATATCACACACTTAAACTTTACAACTATATAAAACCACTTATATAAAAAAGTTCTTATATTTTTCAAATAATTATTTTTAAATTGTACTCTCGAAAATAATTTTTTAAAACTTGTACTCTTGAAAATAAACTTTATTTCACCTTTCTAACTTGTAATAAATAGCCACTAAAACAAAAATATTTATATGCAAAAGCTTCCAAAACATTAGACATTTCCATATAAATATTGTTAATGTGTTAAAAAATGATTATATATCCAAACTCACCTAACTCTTTGATATTGTAAACGATATTATAATCCATTAGTGACTTGGAGATTCGTGACTATGTCGATATATAAAGTCATATTTGAAAATGATTTCTTAGAATTGATTATGATTTTCCCATGTGCACGGGAATCCAAAATACAACATAGTCCAAATGTTTTTATGAGTGCCTAACCATGATAACAATGACCTTCATAATTCTATACTTTGACTTTATATTATCAAGACCCCACCTTAGTTTAACCGATAAGAAAATAACTTTCATAGATCTTAGGAATATTTCCATCTCTTGGCATACATGCTATTTAAACCTTATTAATAAGTGATTTGAAAATGTATAATTAAAATAAACTTTAGATGGACTCCAATATAACATATAGTCCAATGGATAATCATGTTATGTAGAATGCAAAAGGATGGTGGAAACTTAACTCATAATGAAATTGAATAATCAAAGTTATGCAGAATGCAAAAGGATGGAAACTTCACCCATAATGAAAATTGAAGTTAAATCATTCATGGAATGAAAATTGAAGTTAAATCATTCATGGAAGGGTATGAGGTAATGGGAGAAATGATGGTTAAGTAATTTAGATTAAAAGATTATTAAGTTTCATCTATCAATTTCAATTTCGCGAGAGTAATAATTTTTCTTCCAATTACTTAAATAACATAACCTAAAAAATAAATTTTTAATTTTAATATTTTATTTATATAAAAATTAACATAACCTTAAAAATTATTTTTTTTCCAATTACTTAAATTATATTTAATAAATATTAATATTTTATTTATATAAAAATAAACATAATCTAAAAATTAAATTCAATAATGATGTTTTAAAAAAAAACTATAAACACATACATATATTTATTAATGTAGATAAAAAATAAATATATACATAAATATATTTTTTAATATAAATAAAGAAGAAGTTTTTTTTTTTTGTATTAATTGAGTTTAGTTTAAGTGATTGGGAAGAATGAATATTATTATTTCTATTTGAAGTCAATTCCCACAAGTAACGTATTAAACTCATAATAAGTTTATTCCATAAAAAAAATTGTGATTTCATGAGCATTATCTCATTTTTTATTATTATATCCTTTAAAATAAATGTTCATTTAAATAATAATAATAATAATAATAGGTAGGTAACAATAATAAAAAAATGCATGGAAATTAATCACAATATTGAATTATTTTTTATAATATTTTCAAATGTTTATTGGAACTATAGCATTGAGAAAAAGGATAATTGGAAGATGGAAAGCTTATTATGGGCTTGAAAATAATTGTAAATTAGGAGACAATTGGCTATGGGATAAGAAAAAGCTTCTCTTTGAGACTCTTGTCACTCCTTTTATCTTTTATGGATGTTATCTTATATGGGTGTGAAGTTTGGGGATACTCTCGAGAATCTTGGAGAAAGATAGAGCACATCCAAAATAATTTTATAACTTGTAATCTCAAAATTAAGGACAATACACCCTATCCTATCCTCCTCATCCAAACAAGCCTTTCCCCCATTGAGAGCACAATTATGATTAGGTACTTAATGTACAAGAACAATATAAACAACATGGATAACAAGAGGCTCCCCAAATTTGCTTCAAACTCTAGCTAAAATCACCAAC
This sequence comes from Picea mariana, assembly GCA_032191745.1. Classification (NCBI taxonomy): domain Eukaryota; kingdom Viridiplantae; phylum Streptophyta; class Pinopsida; order Pinales; family Pinaceae; genus Picea; species Picea mariana. Next base: position 2,943 of record JASDQU010333999.1, read on the forward strand.
TGCTCAAGCAGGGATGACATAATGAGGCCAAGTCTTCGCTAAATCATTGGGGAATAAAAGAAGAAGTTATTTTGCATAATACAAATGATATTAAAAATATTGTACAATGTTTTGTGACTAGCGTAAAAAAATATTGTTAAAATAAGAAGTAATTCTCATGAGCTGCATAGTCATCAAAATTTCTAAGTCATCCAAACTTTAGTGATCTTGAAACACTTCTCTTAATGTTTTTCAAGTAAGGTTCGACATACCAATTTTGATCTCGTGGACGTTAACCATCACATCATATATATATATATATATATATATATATATATATATATATATGGGGATTACTTTGTAGGGGGTTTGCGGCTAGGGTTTCCCTAGCCGCAGACCCACGACTTTACTACCTTTCTCCTTGCGACGTTTTTGCACGGATACTTTCCGTCTCTCATTTTTTGAGTGTTGCATGATGAGTGTTGTCTCCTCATCGGTATCCCTCGCGAATGAAGCCTCCATCCCCTTGGTTGTTTTCTCTTCTGAGAAGTCTTCTCTTGGGGTGCCACAATATGCGCAGATTGGGTCTACAATCGTTCTCCTACGGCCATGTCCCCCTCCATGCGAGCTTGATGAGTGGTGTCCTCTCTGGTGGTGGCCACGCACTTTCTGAAGCAGATCTCGCCTTTTTCTGGTCTTTTGTATGGCGAGCATGCTCTCTTGGAAGTGGATCTGATCGGTGGTTACTTCCGGTATGGCCTTAAGCTCCAGATCCGAGTATTTGTGGCCCTTTGATGCAGACCTGGTTTCTTCTCAGATCTGGTTCTCTATGCGTCGTATCTTCCTTTCTTCTCCGACCATCTCTTCAATTCTGTTTCTTGGAGCCTTTTTGTCGTTTGCGGGTTTCTCTTCAGCCACTAATGGGCATGGAGGAATTTACTTGAAGATTTTTGAGGGTTTGGCCCCCACCAATCCATCCCTCCTGGTTTGTTCAGGGCTTGATGCAATGTCAGAGCCTTCTCGGTGGTCTTGGTGTCTGGGATCCCCTGCGTCACTTTCTGATCTGTGACGTGGAGTGGTTGCTTGAGTTTTCTGCTTCTTTATGGTGGGGCCTGTTTCAGAGCTTTGAGGTCCATCTCACGGGCGTACGGTGCTGATTTTGTCTAGTGGGGTCAACGCTTTGAGGTCCGTCTTGGGCGTGCGGCTTCTGTTTTTCCTCCTATGTGGATGCAGTCTCTCTTGTGGTCCCTTTGGATCCAGTTCTTGATGGGGTTTTTTGCCGCTCTGGCCTGGTCCATCCAGGTTCTCTTCATTCTACGTTTCTACCATGTTTTTGGATGTGCTTTCTTGAGACCTCTTGGCTTATACTGCCTTCAATTGGGTTTATACCCAACTCCTTTTCGGTACATCCTTTGTGGTTTTTTTTTGGGCCAATTCTGGCTACTAACACTTCTCTCAATTTTCCCAAGTATTGGGCATGTGCTTTCAACACCTACAAAATATAATTTGGTTCTCTACGGATAAATAAAATTACGATTTTTTCCAAATATATATATATATATATATATATATATATATATATATATATAACTAGTAAAATTAAAAATTTCATACACCAATTTAGCTTTTAACTAAATTCTAATTTTAATAAAAACTAAATTCTAATTTCAAAATAAATTATTATTAAAAAAATATATCAGATACATTAAATTGAAGAAGTCTAAAAATATCATTTTACATTAAGTTGAAATACAAATGTTTCATTAAATTAAATTAAAAGGCTGAGGTTTATATGAAAATATCACAATAAAGGTTTGGTAGGTTTATATGAAAATATAAAGATTACAATAAATTGAAGGTTACAGGTTGAGAAGGTAGGTTTATATGAAAATATCTAGATTACATTAAATGGACTTGAGGTTAGGAAGTCCATTACAATCATGTGAAATTTTTTATTGAAGATGTGATGGGCACTCAATGTTGTTGTAAAAATTGATTGAAAGTTAACTTTTAACAGTTTATTGAAAAAAATGATTGAAAGTTGAACTTTTAAGAGTTTATTGAAAATGTGTTTATTGAAAAAATTGATTGAAAGTTGAACTTTTAAGAGTTTATTGAAAATGTGATGGGCACTCAAAATTTGAGTTGATTTAAAATTATAATTTAACTAAAAATAATATTTAAATTTTTTTTATAAAAAAATAATTTTTAAAACTAATTTTTTAACAAAATTTTAATCAATCACTATTTTTTTCTTCAAATATTTTTTATTAAACTATTTTTTATTAAACCAATTTTTTGATAAATTTTTAATCACATAAAGTTCTAAGAAAAATATAAAATGCAGAGTAAGTGCTTTTTTAAGACTTAAAAAGCATGTCATAATAATATAATATAAATTAAATGAAGATTCAATTTATTTTTTTATTATAAATAATTGTTTTAAATGTTTTAGAAAAATATAAAATGCAGAGTATGTGCTTTTTTAAGACTTAAAAAACATGTCATAATAATATAATATAAATTAAATGAAGATTCAATTTATTGTTTTATTATAAATAAATTTTTAAATGTTTTAAAAATATATTAATGAAAAATATCGATATTATATTATATTGAGAAGTTTCTCTTAAGAGGTCATAAGTTTAAATTCAGAGGGGTTTAGGGTATTGTATATCTCCGTCAAATCGTTGAGCGGAGGGGGTCACTTGTCACACAAATAAGGGGGTTTCATACACCAATTTGGTGTCTGGCTTGGTCGTGACCTTAAAAATAGTTTATTATTATTCCTAAAAAGCCATGGGATGAAAGAGTGTGTCACCTTTGTGACACTAAGAAGGTTGAATATGAAAATCATTTTCTCTTAGATTGTCCAGCCTATACCTAGATTATATGTCATTTTCAAAATATTTGTTACACTACCAACCTTCCTAATCTCTTAACTCAACAAAACTATGGTGATCTTAGAAAGCTTGTCTTAATACTTTTGGAGTACATAAGCAAAATTCTAAAGAATCACAAGTAATCACTTACCCTATTAAAGTCGATAGAACAAGTTAATCTTAGTAAACCTTAATCATCATCATCATATTAAAAAAATTAAATAAAAAAATGATATATATCTTTATAAATTAAAAATGTAAAATTACTATATAAAAATGTTTTTGTTACACAAATAAGATCTATATGAAATTATCCTCATTATAAATTGAGTAAAATGTTAGGAACTTGGAAGTCTATTAAAGTTATGAGAAGGAACTCATTGAAAATAAGATGGTCACTTAAAATTGTTCCCTAACATAAATAGAATTGAACCAAATTCAAATTTAAATGAGTAAGAAAGTTTTATATATTGAAAATTGAGTTTTTCTATTTATTTAGAATTATTCATTAAAATTTTTAAATAAGAATAAGAATTAGAATTTAATTTTAAAGTTAATTTTATGAATAGGTTTATTATTGATTATTATTTATTCAGTTGATTCATTCTTATTATTCAAGGAAATATTCCATAACTAATATGAAATAGGACATACTTTAGCTTTTGAATTGGTTAACTTATTTCTTTATATTTGAAAAAGACTAATTCTAAACCAATCAAAAACAATTTTAAGTTTTCCTTCCAGATTAAAAAATAATTTCAATCTTAATAAGATTATAATTTTTTTTTTAAAACTACATAAAATTACTCATTATTTAATTTTAACTAAATATTAAAAAAAACAAAATCTAAATTTTAAGCAACAAAGTCCTTTTCAATGCCAGTTACTCTGCCTGGTCCGACTAGGCAGTTACATAAATGAAGTATGATAATGGTTGGGTAGGTAGTGATTTTGAAAACATGACTGGGCAGTTAGTATCATGTTTGTGGGGTAGGTAATGATTTTGATCATGTGAATACTTTTGTGGGGAGATGTGACACGTAGAAGACAAGAGTGAGTGTGAGGAGTGTGGAATACTTTTCTTGTTTAGTTGAAGCCAGCTGACAGAGTCCTTACCTCATAACTACTCACCCCACTACCTTTTTGCTTCCAGTGGATCAGGTTACAGGTTGTGAATGCGTGTGGGCCTCAGCTCCACATAAAACTATGAATTTCTCCTTCTTCTCTGATACTGACAATGTTTCAGGCGACAATTGCGCTGTAGCCAGCTATCTATATTCTTCTATTCTATAACCATGGGATGCGTTCTTCACAAATGCCTTGTACCGGATTCATACAGTTGCAATTGGGCATTATCTCCAATCGCAGGTCTAAAGAAAGACACAGAACCTCCACCAATGGGCAATTACGTTTCGTGCGCTTCGAACTCTGTACCTTCCAACACTGTGAAAGTCGTAAGCTGGAACGGCAGCGTTCAGGAGCTTCAGCGGAGGATAAAGGCGGCGGAACTTATGCTGGAGAATCCTCAGCACTTCGTCTGTCACGCCAACGGCCTGCAGATTGGACGTCGGATTAATCCTCTGACAGCAGACGAAGAGGTAGAGGTGGGGCATCTCTATTTTCTTCTTCCCATGGCCAAGCTGAACTCGGTGCTCTCCAGGGCAGACATGGCCGGCCTCGCGTTCAAGGCCAATTCCGCCATGAAAGCTGCAGGCAGAAGCAGCTCCGGCTCCAGAATACTCCCCCTCTTTGGAGACCTCATGCGTCCCCTCCCGCCAGAAAGGAAAAATGATGATTTATTATCGGAGGAGGAGAAACAAATTAGTGAGGTGCTCGAGGAGGTGCCGAAACTGAATTTGGAGGACGATCCAGAGCTGTCAACGGCGCTTGCAGAGCTGAGATTGAAGACATGCAGATCATGGAGGCCAAAGTTGGAGACCATTAACGAATTCCGACCAAAGCTTCGGGATTTGATGCACTCAAATATTGAACAGTTTTGTTAGCATAAATATTTCCATCCGATCAAACAAAATCACTGATCAGATTGAACGATTGTATATCTGTTGTGTTGTGTACTATTGCTGTGTATACACCTAACACATAAAGAGTATTGTTATCAAATTAATGGTGTAAAAACAAGTATGTACAGATGAGAGCAGCACATGCCTCTCTCTATTTTACTCATTTTTATATGCAGCCTGCAGCTTTCACATGCAGTTGTTCAGTCTATTGTTTCCATCCGCAGTTGTTCAGATTTGAATTCATTGAATGTGTTTGCGTGCCTCTGGCTTTTTCAAGATTTAGAATATCGAGAGAAATTATAGAACTCGTGAAAATCGAGGCAGGGCCATGAGACGTGCCAGGAGAAAATGGAGGGTCAATTGCCATGTACGTGGCAGGATGGCCAACCGCTAAATTCCTGACAAATACGATGGGTTTTAATGGTAAATCACAGGCCAGACAAAAAGGAACCAGAAGATCTGAAGATGGAATAGGCTATCGTCTAGTCAATAGTCTGAGTTATTTTTAGATTTTGTAAAGTTTTGAGCGATGCTAGAATTATCAGCTTTAATCACTGATACTCTGTCCATTTATATTATTAGAATTTCGGAAATTACAAAAGTTTATTGTGAAAATTGTAATTTTTTATTATCACATTCCATCATATAAGTTTGGAATATCCTCTCACTGGTTACCTAAGTCAAATGTCTATGTCCATGAAATTGAGGCAAAGAGAATTGTTTTAGGTGCCTGCATGGAACAAGAACAATTGCAGCATATATATATAGTGATTTACAAGTGCAAGTAAGCAATATAAACCTCAAAGAGAGTAGACAACAGAAATATATGATGGATGATGTAAAATTGCAGCAAGATAACAGTTTATAACAACCAATAAAGTTCTGCAATAGCCACAAGAAAAATATACCAGAATTGCATGAAATTACAGTGTAAACTTAACATTTATCCAATAGATCAATTTTCAACTATTCCAAGTAAATTTCTGAGTTAGTTAGGCTAGTGTATGCAGCAAAATGAAACAAATTGTATGGCAGTAGCGGTGTTTTGCAACAACAACAACAAAATTAGTAGATTATGCTAAGATAGGATTAGGAAAAGTTAGTAGAAGGCTTAGACAATAAAGTTTACAACAAGAACAATGAAACTAGTGTTTTTTGGGCCATGGAGTCAATTACAACAACAACAAATACTTGGAGAAATAATGATGATAATAATGTCTAAGGATGATGAGATGAAGTTTGAGGTGTTAGCACCTTAGGGCCTCAAGCTTCAAATCTCAAAAGATAAATTTTGCTAGGGAGCAAGCTCTTTTGAGCCCTATCGAATTCTTTTTCTTCCTTGGACTCTTGAAATATATATCAACAAGTTTCTAGAACAAAACTCCTAAAGTGCTAGGACTTTAGGGCTTTAGGAGCCTACTCTAGACAAGATTCTCTTGACAATTAAATGGGTGAAATTATCAAGAGAGAGGAGGAAGCACCTTATGCTACTCTCCTAGGGTTTTAGCAAGCAATATAATAAATCTTCATTATGAACAAGTAAAATTTACCATAAACATTCAATGCGTGAAATTAAATATTTTACTTACTTCACCAAGAATAATCAAGCACAAACCCTAGTTGCAGAATTTTCCACCAAAAATAAGCCAAGATAAGTCCCAAAACATGTCCTCCAAGAGATAACGCACTAGTAAAGAGACCAATGTTGCAAATAAGGCAAAAATTTCAGATCCAAATCCTCTTGTGTGAGGAAAGTTATGATGAAAAATGTAAAGGAACGGTATTTATTTATACAATACATTGCAACAATAATTTGTCCATAATAAAAGAGGGCCGACCCCTTTAATTTTCCTCTGAAATGTACATAAATGAAAAATACATGAAATAAAACCCTAGTCGGGCGACGTCATGCCCCCAAGGTAAGTCGTTAGGCCTTCCAAGGCCACATGTCATGTCTCCAATGCTCAAGGGGGTGTCTCCTCACCCATGCCACATCAAGACACCTTCGGATCCATCAAATCCTAGCCTCAAAAGATGACTTCAAGGCTAGAAGGGTGACGTCAAAGTTAGGAAGGTGACATCATAGGCCTCCAAAGGCCACATCCTGGTGCAAGAGGGATGCAAACTCATCGTAAGGTGATGTCAAGGTTACTCCAAAGGAAACATCCTCCTTCCTCTGTGTACAAAAACTTTGGGGTGCTTTGCCCAACCTGTGGGATTTCAACCCATGTGTTGGGGCTCAGAAATGTCCTATTCTCATCCACCTTTCCCTTCATCATTCTTCACATTTCATCACCCCATTAACCTTTCATGATATCATTTCCATAAATATACTTGGGTTTCACCTTATTGTTCTCCACTTTATTCATTTTAGTATTTAAAAGGAATTTGTGATTATATGTTAGAAAATCAACATGTTTTTATATATATCTCAAATATGTGTGAGCTTTGTAATGTGTAGGAATATATGAAGGATTAATTCAAAGGACTTCTCGAATACTTCTCTCCACCATTTCAATATTTGAGGAGATAATTCAATCCCATTCCAAGGAGAAGATCATGGAGATTTGGTTAGAATATCTTATCTAAGATATGTGAGAGATATGTGTGAGGATTTAAAGGGATTATATTTTGTAATAATGGGAAATAGGTTGAGAGAATAGTGGATCTGCAATTATGAGATGGTTATATTTTTCATGTATATAAGAGAGTGCTCTCTCTTCATTTGATTAGCTTGAGTTTTTGGAGATAGTCTTGTAATTAGGAGAAGGGGATTCCTTGCTTTGTTATTCTTTCATGTTTTGTCATTTGACTATTGTAATATAATTTGAGATTGATATATTGTGTGAGCTCACATATGTTATTTGTTGTTAACTCTTCACAT
>JASDQU010334000.1:0-12723 GCA_032191745.1 Picea mariana
ATCTTACATTCTTCACTTAAAATTCTAAGTGTTTTAAACTGAGATAAATAGTATCCAAGGCAAGAAAAATCACTTAGACTCAAGGTCAATATTTGATTTTCTAACTGTTGTGCTCGAATAATATTGAGTTTACCAAACACAGATTCAATCTTGTCCCAAGCTTCTTCGGGGTCATCAATTTCTTGAAGGTGGTACCTTAAATCAGGAGAGATGGACATTCTGATTAGTCCTCATGCTTCGTCATTCCTATTATCCCACTTGGATTTCTTATCATCATAAATGGGTGCTTTTTCCTTTCCTAAGGTAATCCAGTACAAACCTTTACTTCTTAATAAATCTTCCATATCAGATTTCCATTGGAAGTAGTTGTTGTTGGTAAGCAAGACATTACTTGTATAATCCATATTAAATATGCAGATAATATGGACTTAAAAACTAAAAATGATGATCTGGATGGAAAGATCTTGAAAAATTATGCGGTTTAAAAAAAACGGCACTGAAAACGGACTTCTGATGTGAGAGTTATGCCCTTTTTAAAAAAAAGGTATAAACGGTAACCCACTGACCACGTGATAGTGTAAGTTGTTTTAAGAAGTGACCCACTTTTATAAAGAGAAGTAGGGATCACTTTTACAATGAAGTTACTTTATAACAGAAAAGCTACATGCAAAATAAATAACTCTAAAATAAAAGATTAAAGCTACTTATAGTGATTCACTTTTATTTGAAGTGAAATACACTTTACAATTTTAGCATGAACTTTTTCAAAAAGGTAACAAAAGAGAGATTTGAACTCAAGACCTCTTGCTTAATAAGGCAAGTTTTAACCAAATGGTCTAACAAAACATATTGTAATGTTCCGAAGGAGGATTGGGGGTGTTTTTGTTGTTGTTGTGGAAGACGGCCTTGGAAAGCATGCTAAAAAAAAATCTTTTCACACAAGAAAAAAAATTCGCTTCTCGATGACAACATGGGTTAGATCTCGGTTAGCTTACCCAGAAGATGCACCTTTTCCTATCTGTTTCTGATTTTCCGAGATTACACAAGCCACGGGGAAATTAGCATATGCAGATCTATAAGAGTAGCAACTCGAAAATAAAAAAATACAAACCAAAATAAAATCAAAATAAAACTTTGCAGAAATTTAAAAAATGCGTATTCAGGCTTTATACCTCCGGATCTGACTGTAATGGCCGTATCTTGGGAAAACAGAAACCTTTTCGAGTGAAACAAAAAGTGTTCCTAAATGAAACGAGTGCTTTGGAAGCAATGGAACAGTCCTCTTAGGCCATAAATACATGTAAATTCTAGAAAATGAAGATGAGGCAACTCGGTTTCATGATCTCGATCTACAACATGAGTGGGTCTTCAAACAGGCTTTGATACAATGTTTGAAAACACAGGTATTCCAACAAAGGATGAACACCCTCAATAACCACTCACATAAATAGATCAAATATCAACACACTGATGTTTTCACGTGGTAAAACCCCTATGAGGAAACATCCACCGCCCCAACCAACGCGACCACTTGGAGCAGTTTATTAATGCAAAGAAAAAGATTACAGAGATATTTTACAAGAGAGTTTCTCACAATCGATCATCGAAAAATGACCCTCCATGCTCTTTAAATAGATATCATGGAACAATTGGGTGTTAAGCCATGGATCAATGGCCGTTAAGATTGAGGAGAGTATGAATCGTCGGATCACTCTATGTCGGGAACATATCGTGATCGTCAGATTTCCTAACTACAAATGCATACTAATGCATACTAAAGAAACACACTAAGAAACACACCTTTACCTAATAACATATTAGACCAAGTAGATCTTAACTAACTCCTAAGTGTCTAAATATCCTAACAAGTCATAGCCATGAAAATAAGTGCAGGAGAGGTAAGTCAAGGCCAAAGGCCCTATAAACCATTTTTCAAAAGAAATCCATCGTTCAAAGCAATTGAACCTCCCCCAACCAACTTAAACATCGATTTGGGAAATGTAGCATCTGAATCTTTCTGTAATTATCATCCAGAGAACCACTCTGAAAGAGATTTCCCTCAATGGGCACATGCCATGAATTTGATGACCAACCAGTTTCTAGATGAGGTCTCCCTAACTGAACAACCAAGTGGATCAACTATAAATATCATTGATCAAGAGGATGTTGATCCACCAAAAGAAAAACCATGGTGATATGGGATCCTAATTTACCTATGCCTTCCGATGACCTATGTGAAGTCCACGAACCACCCACAAAAGTCTTGGTTGCGCAAACACGAAGTAGGGGTCAACCGGTCTCAGAAAATCTTTCTACTACCCAAAATTCAGGAGGAATACCAGCTCCCAATCACCCGAAAGCACCTTTTGATCCCCAAAGAAACTCTATAAACATCCATACACGTGAATCTCCCAAGCTCGATTACAACATAGTAGAATATTTGAAGAAGTTAAATGCAAACATATCAGTCCTGGACATATGTAGAATCCCCCAACAAAAGGATTTACTGTTACAAGCTTTGAAATCAATAGAAAATCCTACAACAAGCATTGACCAAGGAAGAAATCTAACTCCCACAGATCTAGGAAATAAACCAAGTGTGAATGCCCGCTCTGAAGATAAGAAGGGAAAACTTTTTGTCCAACCATTCCTCTTCAACATAAACCTCCATAACTGTTTGGTCGACTCAGGAGCATATTCTAATGTTATGACTTTGTCTATTTGCAAAACATTAAACGCAGTACCTCTCAAAAGTGATAAACATGTGATACAGCTAGACAAAAACCGGGTGAAGGTCATGGGAGAACTCAAAGATGTTATGATTAGAATAATGACACACCCTAAATTTATGCAAGTAATTGACATCATTGTAGTAGATATCCCAGAATCTTATGGATTGTTATTAAGTCAGTATTGGTTTGAGAAGTTAAATGGATACTTTAGTACAGACTAGGCTCACCTTTGGTTACCATTAAAAGGACACACAAACATGATCATGATTGATAGGGAAAGATATCTAAAACATACTGTCATTGACTTAGAAACCCTAAATGAACCCTCATCAACATATTTTCATGTGTTAGGCAATTATTCATGTGATTCTGACTGTTGGACCTTGACCAAGTTTTGAGGATCATTAGTTAGGTTTGACCTACTTTTGGGACTTCGAAAAGCTATCGAAGACATAGCGCAAGTCAAAGAAGAGATCGCGGGATCTCGACCCCTTTTTAGGACTTTTTAGGTTGTGGTCTTATGTAACGGGTATGGGGATGTCGGTCCATGGGTTTACCCATTTTTAGGCCCAATTTGGTAATGTATAAATAGATGTCAAGGCGATGTAGAAATGAACGTGATACCTTGCTAAGTTATAGGGAAAGGGATGCATATATGTGATTCTAGGTTCTAAGTGCAAGTGGTAAGTGTAATTTCTTTGTGCATACTGTGTGAGACTTGCAAAGCTAAGTGCAAGTGATTGTAAGAGACTGTGAAAGGATTTTTGCTATAACTCGGGGAAGGAGGATCTAGCAAAGTGCGCAGATATCCTCTCCTATGCAGAGTAAGACCTGAAGGCTCTATGCATTTAGCTGATTGACCAAAGATAATAAAAGAGAAGAAGAGTTGGTGGACGTAGCCCCAGGGTGGGGGTGAACCAAGTATATCCTGTGTTTCTATGCTTTGTGCGATGTACTGATGTGTTTACTTGCTTTAGTGATTTTATATAGATGAATGATAGATAGATTTGTTAATGATTTGTGCTTAATAATATGTATGAATTCTAGATCTAACCTATGTGAATATTCTCAGTGCTTGAATAGGCTAGATCTAGGTGAAAACTGCGGTTATCTGTAATTAGGGTTTTATCTATGAAGTAGATGCTGGTTAAATACTGATGAACTGTAACTGCTAAGTGATTTGTTAAGGTGTTGTAATTACATATCAGTGTCCCAGCTAAGGTTGCAGACATCTGAGTCCTGCAACCACCCATTCCTCTACCTCGGGTGAGACTTCATCTACTTCGCAGGTGTTGCCAAAAGGGCCAGTAGTTAGGGTCTTTTTGGTGCGATGTTGTAGAGTTGAACCCTGGGTCTGCCCCGGTGCCAACAAATGGTTCCATTGTTGGGACCTGAAACTATGATTGTTGGGAACTGAAGAAAATAAAGCTTTGTGCATAGATCTGCTGCTTTAGTGTGCAGTAGTCTACTTAACTTGTGAAGCTCCATGCTAACAAGAAAATTCATATCTGAAGAAAAGAGGTAAGATCTGAAGGCTTTGTGCTTTGTTAAAGGTAAGAATAGTGAAAAGTTTTGATTGAAAAAGGAAAGATAAGTGGAAATTTTTGTTTCAAAAGTATGGATCTAGGTAGGTTTGATAAAAAAATTCCTAGCTTAAAAAGTAGGGCACAACTAGATGGAAGAAGGTTTGATATGAGTAGATCTGATAAAAATAATGAAAGATATGTTATTTCTATGCATAGAAAGAATGTTTGGACTAACAAATGGATGTAGGAACCTAGAAAGAAGTTTTTGCATGTTAGCTACTATGATCCTAGTGCGCAGTACTGGAAAGTTTGGGGATCATTTCAAAGAAAGAGAAGATTAACTCTTTGTTATAATTGCAGAAGACTGGGACATCTTGACAAGGAATGCCCTAGTAGAAGACCTAGTTGTATTTGTTGTCAAGCTATGGATCATGAAGTTTTGGATTTCCTTAGAATGATTGCTAAGGTTGAAAGAATGAATATGAGACAAGAAAACCCCGAGGAAGATCAAGAAGCTAAGACCACGACAGAACCCTAGAAAGAATCAGAGACTGTATTACTACAAATGAAAGAAACTCTGAATGATCACCGAAATATCAACTTATTAGAGATCTTCAAAGAAAAAGAGTGCATAGAAAAAAGAATAAGAGACTTCGACATAGACTCTGTTCTATATGAGGAGACACAGGAGAATATTATGACAGAAAGAACCTGGGAGATTTTAGGAAAGATTGCTATGATTCCTTCATTAGGAGGAATAGGATTATTTAGAGGAAAGCTAATAACCCTAAGTGGAAGACTCACCCAGATAGTTATGAGTGCTCATGGAACTATGACAGAGGAATATTTTGAGGTTAAATTTATTGACAACAATGCCCCATTTGCTATGTTATTAGGAAAACCCTGGATTGAGAGAAATTAGACCAGAAGAAAAGAAGAGGAAGTCTTAGAACAAAAGAAGCAAGAATTAAAAAATTTCATGACTAGGAGTATAGCGCACTTGATTGAAGAACATGAGAAAAAATCAAAGTTATTTAAAACCAGAAACTTGGATGTTGAAGTTGAATGAACACACAAAGATTCACAGAAGAACGGAGCACCTACCCCAGACAGAGAAGAAGTATTTCCCTTGAACCCTACGGAAGAAACTCAATAGCGCAAAGTTACTATACCAAAAGGAGATAAGAATCATAATGGAAAGAGGAATACCAAGACGAAGATCACCGGGAAGAAGGCTAGAAAAATTAGTAAGAAGAGAGAAAAGATAGAAAAGTTACAGAAGGTCCCAGAAGGGACTTCACAGAAGGAATATTTGCAAAACTGGAACTTCACCAGTATATTAAAACAACACAACATGGCACTTCTCCATGGCAGAGCGATATAGCCATTGAAAGAATTATAACCATTAGCCGATGCCCCAAACAGTTAGAACAATAGTTATGACCAGAAAGCTCTCCATCGGACCATTGGTACCACGTCGTAACAGATAGAACCGCATTGATGAAAGCCTCGTGTCTGTTGGAGAAGATTTGTTACATCACTGTCTACTTATTTCGTCGACTATTGTGCTGATAAAACTTTTGCAAATTGTATCTGAGCCAACAAGAGAAATCATTGCTACCGCGCTGTGTTTATTAAGATTGAAACCTATTCCATTGCTTTGAGGATTTGTTCATCCACCTAAGTTATTCGATCTGAGTGTGTATGTCGGACAAGCTCAGCGCTGTAGAGAAATTCATCAAAGAAGTTATAATTGACCTTATGGCAGAGAGAGTTATGCCCATAGGAGTTCAAGCTTCATCGACGTAAGGAGTGCAAGCCTCACCATCAATTGCTCGTAGATCCAGACCATCCCGCATTGTAGATGAGAAGAGAACCAAGCACAGAGATGACTTAGAGAATGTGAAGTTAATCCCATCTATTATGCTCAATTACATCCCACCTCTAGCCGGTGCAATGAATCATGACAGTGTCCCAAGCGACTTTGACTACATAGTCATCACAACTTACCTCCCGAAGGGGATACAAGAAGTTAGACCACAGTTGGAGAGGATTCCAACCTTGAAGATCAGTGACAATAATCTAGGGGACCGCAAGACCTATGACATGCTCGCGCCTCACAAGTACTTGACTAAGACAAAGGGAAAGAGATTGAAGATCATTCCCTAGCCATGGACCATGAACATCGTGCAATACACTATCCTTAATGTCATGAAAATTCCACACTTTGGAAGGCACCAAGAGGTTAATGCGTGCATTAAACTTCTGTTTTCATGCTTCCACGATGGTTATTTATGGTTAGATAGGTGTATTACCATCAATCCGGTGTTGATCCATAGAATCACCAGATTGAGCATGCAGGGACTCAACTTGCAGGAATTCTACCTAGGGAAGGTTCCAGATTGCACCCTGACACATAATATTAAAGACATCTATGACGATGTAGAGAAGGGGACGTGAGGCTACAAGGTATCCTCCATTCATAATGGTGCAATGTGCCTCGCTTTCCAGTTGATTGCTGGTAAGATAGTCTGAAAGAATAGACCCACGCATGTCATAGGGTTTGTGGTTGATCTCGCAGGAAAGTGCATGGAGGGATTACAGATGAACTGGGAGAAATACTTAGTCAACCATCTAGAAGTCAATTGTTGTGAAGCTTAGGATTAGGGCTACGAGTTCCACTTTAGCTGGCTGCTGATCCTCATCATGTTTACAGCTTGGGAGATGCCGGAAGGTGTGACCTAGCTGAACATTGAGTCGTTTGAACCACTTGCTGTGAAGTTCACCATGCTCTGGTACTCGAGCGACATGGGAAAACAGTGGAAATTGAACACAGTATTCCATACCTACTACCTACAGATGAAAATGGCTATTGAATCGTTTCCCAAGATGAAACCAAACACTCTGGACAGGTTCAGACCCCTTATGAAGTTTTGTGTAGATAGGCATTTTATATATATCACCACACACACAAATGAGAATAAAGAAGAGATTCAGTCATACTATAAGCTCATAGAGGAGGACCTGGAATAAATCACCAAGGAATGGCCCACAAAGTTCCTTATACTAGTCACTAAGGCAGAATTGTCCAACCCAAAACTCATTGGAAGCCCGGTAGTTACTCGCGAGGAGTATAATGCACCCAACAATAGCATAAGGAAGAAGAACAAAGATGTACAGGAACTGAGCAGTGCCTCAGAAGAGACTACCTCAGATTCACCTGGTAGAGGAGGAGGTGACGAGGTGGACAAAGAGGAAAAAGAAGAAAGAGGAAAAGAAGCAAGCAGAAATAGTACAGGCGCAGTTGAAGCCCCTGTTAGCAGTCGAAAGGATGAAGTAATCCCAAGAATAGCGCAATGCCCAACAGGAGGTCCACACCATTCAGAGTAGAGTAATGGAAGTGACTTAGAGACTCCAACCAATTCAGGATGAGGCTTTCCAACTATTTGCAGAGATTGAAGGTCGAGGAACAGAACTGGAGCAAGTCATCACAACAACTAAAACATTCTTAGAGGGACTTGTCAACGAAGCAGTAATCCAAGAGTTCGTTGAATAGGAGGCTGTGGAACAAAAACATGTTGAAACAGCTCGATCCAATCTCGAGGCTTTCAAAGCAAAGCTACCAAGACTAGAGTGACTTGGGACGAGTCACATGTGAGTGTTGGGGGCCTGTTGGCCCTTGACCATGTTTTTAGGATCCTTGGTCAAGTTTGACCTACTTTTGAGACTTCGACAGGCTGTCGAATATGGATTGCAAGTCGAAGTAGAGATCGCAGGATCTTGGCTCCTTTTTAGGACTTTTTGGGTTGTGGGCTTATGTAACGGGTATGGGGATGTCGGCCCATGGGTTTACCCATGTTCAGGCCCAATTTTGTAATGTATAAATAGATGTCTAGGCGATGTAGGAAGGAGCACGATACCTTGCTAAGTGCTAGGGAAAGGGATGCATCTATGTGATGCTAGGTGCTAAGTGCAAGTGGTAAGTGTAATTTCTTTGTGCATACTCTATGAGACTTGAAAATCTAAGTGCAAGTGATTATAAGATACTGTGAAAGGATTTGTGCTGTAACTCAGGGAAGGAGGATCTAACGAAGTGCACAGATCTCCTATCCTTTGCGGAGTAAGAACTCAAGGCTCTGTGCATGTAGCTGATTGGACAAAGATAATAAAAGAGAGGAAGAGTTGGTGGACATAGCCCCAGGGTGGGGGTGAACCACGTATATCATATGTTTCTATGATTTGTGCGATGTATTGATGTGTTTATGTGTTTACTTGCTTAAGTGATTTGATATAGATGAATGATAGATAGATCTATTAATTATTTATTCTTAATAATATGGATGAATTCTAGATATAACCTATGTGAATATGCTTAGTGCTTGAATAGGCTAGATCTGGGTGAAAACTGCGGTGCTATGTAATTAGGGTTTTATATGCAAAGTAGATGCTGGTTAAATACTGATGAACTATAACTGTTAAGTGCTTTGTTAAGGTGTTGTAAACACAGATTGGTGTCCCAGCTAAGGTTGCAGACATCTGAGTCCTGCAACCACCCCTACCTCTACCTCGGGTGAGACTTCATCTGCTTCGCATGTGTTGTCGAAAGAGACGGTAGTCAGGGTTTTGTTGGTTCATTATTTTAGCATTGAACCATAGGTCTGCCCCTGTGCCAACACCAAATTCAGAAATTTATCCCCTCTCTCATCTGATGTTCCCTTACCCAAAACTCCAAAATGATTTTTCATGAGGAATTGTCGAAGGCGGCAGAGGAAACCCTCTTCTGCCAAGAAATTGCATTAGGAATCACAGAACAAACAAAAGGAGAAGAGGAAAGTGACAGAAAAAAGGAAGATGATATATTTTTCCCACAATTTTGGACCTTATACTTTGATGGCTCTAAATCGCAAGAAGGGTCTGGGGTAGGTTGCATCCTCATTGACCCAAAAGGTATATGACATTTCCTGTCATGCAGATTAGAGTTCGAATGCACAAACAACACCATCGAGTATGAAGCTCTAGTACAGGGGATAAATAAATGCATAGACTTAAATGTCAAAGAATTGAAGGTTTTCATAGATTCTAAAATCATCGTTAGACAAGTAAGGAATACTATACATTGCAATTCTCCACACCTAAAGAATTACCAACATGAAGTGCACAGGTTAATAGAGCATTTTGAATATTTCAACATTACAAGGATTCCCAGAGTAAAGAACATTCTTGTTGATTCCTTGGCCACCGTTGCTTCAAGGTCATCACCTCTACAATATTATTAAGCCTCCTAGTTCACTGTGGAGATACTCTACAAACCATCGGTGCCCAACAACATTTCTAATTGGAAGGTCTTTGAAGGAGATGAACAGATCATAAACTTTTTGACTAACCAAGATAATTTCAAAGACTTGGCTATTGACGATGAATTATTCCAGGAACAATCAACAAAAGTCGATCCTCGGACAGATCAACCAACTGATAGATCGAAGTTTCACACAATTCCGAAGGGAATAAGCAATTTAGAAAACCTTTTTGACCTAAGGGAAATGTTTAAGGGGTCAAAAAACGCGAAGATCGGTAGTTCTTGTCCCATGCATGAAACTATAAATCTCGAAACCTCAGAAAACCCAAAAAACATAAACCTCAACAAGACAATATCTAAATAGGAAAGGAAGGTATGTCTCAAACTTTTCAGACAGTATCAAGATGTCTTTGCGTGGTCCTACCAAGATCTGAAAACTTATGATACCCGTATCATTCAACTCACTATCCCTTTAAAGCCTGAAGTGAAACCCTTCCAACAGAAGATCTGGAAGTACCACCCATCCCTGAAGCCTCTCATATTTCAGGAGTTAAAGAAACTATTTTATTCCAAAATTATCTTCCAGGTTAGACACTCTGCATGGGTAGCAAATTTGGTTCCTGTAAGGAAAAATTCTGGGGAGATTTGCTTATGCATAGATTTTAGAAACCTCAACAGAGCTTCAGAAAAAGACAATTAACCAGTCCCACCGATGAAGCAAATCTTGCAGACCATGCATGGCTCTGATATTTTCTCCTTAATGGATGGTTTTTCGGGTTACAACCAAGTTCTGGTTTTAGAGGAAGACCATTTAAAAACTGCCTTCTGAACCAAGTGGGGAACCTTTATGTATAAACACATGCCCTTTGGATTAATCAATGCAGGGGAAACCTCCCAGAGGGCCATGGACGTATTATTTAGGGGACTAATCAACAAGTGTGTAGTAGTCTACTTGGATGACATGACTGTGTATTAAAAAAACAGAGAAGATCATGTTGGAAGATTGGTTGTTGTCATTGATGTCAACCCTAGTCAGGGGTTTTGGACCGCAAGATTGATGAAGGTATTTGGACATGAAGGAAAATGCACATGTAGATATAAAACCCATGGATGGATAGTATACATCATGTTGTTTCCGGTGGTATGTGGCACGTCACGTGGATCCTCATGGTTGAGGAGAAATGAATTTTTGAAGATGACAAAGTGAATTGAAGAAGGAAGTACATGTAGGCCCTGAAGATAATTAAAGAAAATAATTACAAAATAAGAAAGTGTCAGGTTGGCCCTAATGTTAAAAGGAAGTGACATAAATGGTATAAATAAACATCATTATACATTCATTTGATACAAGTCGAATTTCATAGGAAATAAGAAGTAAAGAAGGTCGGATTTCAAGGGAGGATGAAGTCTTTTGGTGATGTGTTCTAAGGTATGTTATTTTCAGGTCATCTTACCATTTTTTCTATAACCTTTTTTCTAGAACGATTCATATGGTGAAATTGCTATGGTATTAAGAACACATATCAAGGTACCTCTGGTAAAAATTTCAGCTCTTGATTCTCTATAATTATGGAGATACACTCTGTGGAAGATAGGGTTTGTGACCAGTCTTGAAGCTAGTCAATAAACAAGTGTTCTGGGTAAACAAATCATAACTTATTCGTCGAGAATACAAATGAAGTGGGATAAATTTAATTGGAAATAGTACGGATTGTAGTTTCTTGTGTACGAGTTTCAGAATCGGATGTTAATTATTGAGCGCAGTGCATTCTGTGCAAGTTCACTCTCCTGAATAGACCAGAATTGAATAAAGTCTACCATTCTTTCTATAACCTCTTTTTGGGGAGGATTCAAGGAGTGAAAATTGGAGGAGTTTCAGAGAATACATTGAGTAATATTATCTACAGGATTAGAGTACTCCAAGAATTGAAGAATTTCAAAAATTGAAGAAGTCTCAGGAAGCGTTATCAGGTTCTAGGTGATGATTGGTTGATGGTGATGATTTAATGTAAAGTTTTATTATCTCTCATATATTCTTGGGTGGAAGGAAGGGGCAAGGATGGAGAGTTCAAATATCTCTTGATATTGGAGGATTGTATTTTCCTCTTGGAGGTTTATCCCTCCCTTTACATTTGGAAGTTGTAGCTACCTTTGGAAGTCATTACTTCCCTTGAACAATAACTATTGATTATTTCTCATATATTGTGCATGGTGTATTGTGGTGTATTGGTGTAACTATTATACTATTGTTCATTGCTCATTGAATATATTTGAATGGTTTAAGTATAATTTGAAAAAGGTTTTAAATTGTACTTGATACTGATTCACCCCCCTCTCAGTATCAACAATTGGTATCAGAGCAGGTTGTCTTCAGAACAGTTTAACCACTAGAAGGAAAATCCTGAGCAGAGATGGATGACCATGAACACATTTCAAATGGGATTCAAAAATTTGATGGAAGAAATTATGCATACTGGAGTGATAGAGCGAAAACTTACCTAACGGCTTTGGGAGTAGACATTTGGTACTCAGTTGTAAATGGCTATGTAATCCCAAATAATGCTCCAACCGATCCAAATGAGAAGAAGCTTATGAGTTGTAATTCAAAATCCATACATGTTATTCTAGCAACAATGACACCAACCATTGTTAGCAAAGTGATGGGATGCAACACTGCTAAAGAGGTATGGGACAAACTCAAGAATATCTACGAAGGTGATCCAAAAGTTAAGCAGGTAAAGCTTCAACGACATAGAGTAGAATTTGAAAATTTGAAGATGAATGAAAAGGAAGATATTGCAACCTATCTTCTTAGAGTTGATGAATTTGCAAATGTTATCAGAGGATTAGGTGAAGAGCTCGATGAATCATTGGTTGTACAAAAAGTGTTGAGATCACTTCTCTTGAAGTATGATGCTAAGGTCTCCACCATTGAAGAAACTAGGGACTTGACCAAAATGACAATGGATTAATTACATGGGACTCTTATGGCATATGAAATGAGAACAGGTACAAAAGGTGACCAGACAAACAATGAAGCAGCCTTTAAATCCATAAAGAAGACAAGGATAATGACCTTGATGAAGAAATAGCAAATTTCGTAAGAAGGTTCCAGAAAGGAAGTGGAAGATACAAAGGTAAGTCTCCTCTCAAATGCTTTAATTGTGGT
>JASDQU010334003.1:2631-12632 GCA_032191745.1 Picea mariana
ACGCTCCATTGCGGGGTCGGAAGGTGTTCAGGCGATAATTTTCTTGAGTGGTCCCGCAATTGAAACCATGGTAAGTCAAAAGTGATACGTGGCGAAAGGTGATGGATTGTGGGCCCAAAAGCGGTTTGAATCCAAACCGCTTTTGACGGCCCTGCAATCACGTGCTCATATAGCGTCCGAGCGCAATGCGTGGCTGTCCCCTGACCATTAAGTCTCGTTGAGTCACCGAGGAAAAGCAGTTAAAGGAAGGAAGAGTTGGTGGTTGAAACCTCGACTCACTCCATAAATGGAAGGCATGGGAGGTCTGGCCATGGAGACTGAACTATTAGCCCGAGGTACTCCTGTGGACGGATTTTCCTGAAGACCCATGTTGATCTGAGTTCGCGTCTTATAGAAGGATGCACGCAGTCTGACAAAAGACTTCTTAGACGTAAAGCCTTGAATGGAATGGCCAGATCACACTCCTCGCAGTGGTGAATAGAGCCAATATAAAATAGATCAGTTTAGATTTTGAAAAGGGGGGTAGTTTTGGCCCAGACTGGAGGAAATCTTTGAGAGTTTTTATGACTGTATTTTTGTTGTAAGCCTGAGGGCCTAGATTGTAAATTGTTATGTTAATGAAGATTCCTTTAAGTTGTTATATCAGACCGTCTCCTTAGTTTTCATTTTCTGTTTCTCTTTCTTGTCTGGATGTAATCTCTTTGATTTATGGATTCCTGAGGCGATGGAGGATCTTTTGCCGTCATGCCTATCTTTCATGGTTCAGCAGACGTTTTTGTTTCTCGTTCCTGTCTGAATGTAATCTCTTTGATTTATGGATTCCTGAGGCGATGGAGAATCTGTTGTCGTCATGCCCATCTTTCATGGTTCAGCAGACGTTTCTGTTTCTCGTTCCTGTCTGAATGTAATCTCTCTGATTTATGGATTCCTGAGGCAATGGAGGATCCGTTGCCGTCATGCCCATCTTTCATGGTTCAACAGATGTTTATGTTTCTCGTTCCTGTCTGAATGTAATCTCTCTGATTTATGGATTACTTAGGCGATGGAGGATCTGTTGTCGTCATGCCCATCTTTCATGGTTCAGCGGACGTCCTATGTTTTTCTTCTTGTCTAGAGCATTGTAAACCCCCTGATTTCTGAATTCCTGAGGCGATAAAGGATCTGTTGTCATCTTGCCCATTTTTTATGGTTTATCATTCAGACACTTTCTGTCTTTCTCCTTCCCAACACCATTTAAATCCTTTGTCTGATAGGGAGCTTAAATGCCTTCATCGAGCAGAATGTTTATGACTCCATAGCCCATCATTGATCTGCAATGATCTCCATTGTCTTTCCTTTCCTTAAATTCTCGCTGACTCACCCACTCACACCCTTTTAATCCATAAATATTTCGATGGGTACTGGGCTTATCCTCTTGCAGTCGAAGGGTGACTCTCAGTACTAACACCAAGCAAAGTATTTTGCTTGGGATAGATTAGTAGTAGTCTTACTATTAGCCTTTGTGAGTTGTTTCTAATTGATTTGGAAACTATTTTGCAAGTTATAAGATCACACTCACCTTCTTTGTATTTTGTAACAAGGTTTACAAAAATCTGCAGGTTACTAAAGGCTTGGAGGAGTGGATTTCAGATCTGGAAATCCATCTTTTTCAGCCATCTAAAGCTTTTATATTTTCTGTTTTTATTTTCAGCCACATATCTATCAGTTTCCAGCATTATTTTCATATAAATCTGCAATCTAATCTCTCTTTTTATGTTCATAAATTTTTATTTAAATATTTATGTTCATTGTGATGATATAAAATAATCTGCTCCAATTTATTTAAGCAATTTCCAGCAAGAGAATCTTGTTTTTTTTGCAAGTTTTTGCAGGTTAGAAGAGGATTTCTACATATTTTTGGCTCCAAAACACTCAAGGAGACATCCAAGTGTCTTGGTGCCAAACCCTCTTCTCTACTTCACTTTCTAAACATTGTAAGCAGCCCAAAAGAGTCTCTTGGACTTGCATTCTCTCCACTTAAAATTTTTTTTGTAAAGTGTAAGTATTTTTTGTATTTTTTCCACTTCTTGCAAAGAGATTGGCTTTGCCATCTATGCAATATCCTGAAGGCTAGATCTAGATTTAATTTTCTGTTTTATTTTTATTTACCCACTGTTGACCACCTATTCAACTAGGGGGTCAACTCCATGTACCATGAAGATATGCATCATCAGATGCTAACAAGTCAGAGACTATTTGGTTCTACAAGGCAATTTTTGCCTCCAGCACACATTTTTGTAATTGGAATTTCCGCTCCCCTGCGTCGGATAATAATGTAATAGGTCTACATGGATCATAATTAGGTCGGTTACCTTAGGATTTCTTCATTAGGAGAGTTCCTTTCACTGAGTGTTTTTTATCCTCGGGTTATTAATTTGGCCTAACCAACCTTATTAATTTCCCTTGAGTTTTTTACTCTCACTATTAATAAAACCTCCAAAGTGGTGAAAGGCATCCTAATGGATTCATTCTCTGGTGGCTAGTGTTTAGGAATGATGTAAATGACCATGTAAGACAACACAAAAAGTTTCGCGGAATTCCGTCGAGTCTAGATAGGTTTTTTTTTTAAATAATTAATTAAAATTTCCTAAGGTTGGAAATTTAATTAATTAATTTTTGATAGATATTGTAAAAACTAGATCCTTGGGCTCTTGAAAGGGGTATTTGTGCTCAAAAGAAATGGAATGACACCCCTACACCCTTCGACCAAGTTTCAGCTCAGTCGAACAACTTTTGCTAGGTGTTAGTCCACCAGGAGTCTTAATCAGAATAAAATCGATTTTAATTGCTAACCCATGACATGGGAAAAATGTCAATTTTGTAATAATTGAGTAAATGGAGTAAAGTAAAGGTGGATAATGATGAGAGAGACATATCTTAACCTACTTAACCCCTTTCCCAACCTTTAATTCACCCCCTAACTCACACTCTCACTTAAAGGCTCACGCCCCTCTTGGGATTTGCGCCCCCCTTCCATGAGAAAGTTAGTAACTTGCTTTGAAGCAAGTCATGGGCCCCTCCCTCATGAGGGGCACCCTTCCTAGCCTCCCACATCACTTTGGAGTGTGTCCCACACACTCACACACACTTCCTCTAATTTAGCTCATGCCCTCATGGGGATTTGTGCCCCCATCTCTGGCAAAAAAGTGGAAACTTGTGAAAAAGTGGAAATTTGTTTTAAAGCTGGGCGTGGACCCCTCTCTTTACCCATGCGCCTTCCTTAACCTCCCCATGTCCCACTCCACCACACTCCTACCTTCTATTCTCATCTAAACCTAAAAGCTATGCGCCCTCCCTCCTTGGACTCATCTCGAGCTTGGGTTTTGACACTTGTCAAAGATCCAAGAGGGGTCTCTTTGCCTCTCAAACTATAAATTAGACCTCTCCCTCACTCATTTCTCACCATTCTTTAAGTATTGTTATGCTACCATTTTCTTACCGTCTCTCTCTCTCTCATTGTTCATCTTGCTTCCATTCCATTTGTTCTAGAAGAGCTTGGAGCAATTGTGTTGCTACAACCTCTTCCATTGGGAATAAAGAAAAGCTTTGGAGAAATCGTGGAGTACGAGATTTTATCTTGGTGTTCCATTCTATTATGAGGTGATCTTGTTCCTTTTTTGAATATTATTGTGAAGCACTGAGTAGATTGTTGGGTAAATTTTGTTTGCTTAGCTAGGTTTAGCAATAGTGTAGTTGTTGGCCTATATGTTTTGAATTCACTAATGATATAAACTTTGTTGTGTTATTAGTGCATGCAATCATTATCTATTCTTTATCTCACGTTTGTTCGAAGTTTGCAGGTTGTCTCAAGAGCGTTGTTGGGATAGATTCGAGCAAGAATCTACCTTCATTGCTCATAAAAACTTCATTAGCTTTTCCATTTCTCTTTCTGTTCTTATATCATTCAGATTTTGGTTGCTAACTCTCTTAGATAGGTCATTTAAATACTTTAATTTTCCGATTTTTATATGCAGAAAATCTATGTTGCAAAACAGAGGTTTTCTCGACGTTTGTGGGTGTGTTGCAGCATTTCCAGCAAACAATAACTTGTTGGTTTTTGTAGGTTCTCGCCAGGTCAATGGTTCATGCTGTCTGTTTTCAATCACAACACACTTCCAAGGACCCCCTTTCAAAGTGGTAACAAAACCCTTCTTTCGCATTCTCTCTAAAGTATTGTAAGCAAGCCCAAAGGGAGTCCCCAAAGTGGCTTGCCTTCTTGTTTCGTTTTCCGTTTTCATTTTCAGTTTTAGCTTAGTTTCTTTTCGTTTTCCTTATAATTTTCTAACCCCCATAGAATAGTTAGCTTAGTTGTGAATGTCTAATATGCATGCATATGGTTAAAATTATCTAGATTAGATCTCACACGTAACTAAAATGCTAGCCTAAGCCCGTGGAGGCATAGGACAAAATCTCTTGCTTTCTTCATTTCTTTACTTGCAAGCTATCGTTCCTCAAGCATTT
This sequence comes from Picea mariana, assembly GCA_032191745.1. Classification (NCBI taxonomy): domain Eukaryota; kingdom Viridiplantae; phylum Streptophyta; class Pinopsida; order Pinales; family Pinaceae; genus Picea; species Picea mariana. The sequence continues at coordinate 7,132 of JASDQU010334003.1, forward strand.
ATCTTTTAGTTTGCAACACATATGGGCATGTTAATAGTGTAAAATAGTCACTTTCGTTTCAGCAATCTTTTCAAGTTCTTACGCTTTACATGCAACGAATTTATGATCTAAGAACTTCACTTTTCATTGCTTAAACATTTTGGTTTTGGCCCTTCTCGACACTTTTCGAGCAAGTATAACTCACAGTAATACGCTCAAACACTTAAAAACACTTAGTCCATAGGTCTAATAACCAACTAGACTTAATAGGACACCTTTACCAACCATCTTCGCCATTTAAAACAGGGACTAAAAGAAGCAACGGAAAGGTGATAGGTCGAGGACGGTGTCGTGGCACGGAGGGTCCTTTTCTGGGAGTACTCTTTTTCTTGGGTTGACCTGTGGAGCTAGGGTGGGCCTCGTTGCCATACTTCTTGAGCACCCAGTAGTTACTTGGTAACAGGGAGAGGGAAGTATTGGGTTGACACTTAGTTAGGATTGAAGCATCTTTTAATAAATCTTTAATCACTCCTTAATCCACATAAATTGGGCAATCTATTTAGCTTCTCATTGGTGATCTACATTTATACTTGCAAGTACTTTCATTTTGCATTTATTTCACATGCAAGTTATCTTTATGAGTTGTGGATTAGTTATCTAAGTGGTTATATCTGTGTTTCGGAACACTTTCATTTTCCAGTATCTTTAATTTAAGCTGTTTGGTCTGATCCCTCAAGAAGTTGCGCATCCTATGGGAGGCACTGTCTTGTTGGGTCTTGAGTGATTTTTCGTATACGCCATTGAGAGCAGTCCAATAGGGTAGTGGATTCGTTTTTAGGGATACACTCTATTGTGAGCATGCTAGTCTTGTTGTGTTGATGGTTGTCTCATATTGATTATCTTTAATTCCTGCACATACAAACAACTTGTTAGTTAGTATTTGTATATCTTGTATCCATTGTATCTATTTTATTCTAACTTTGTTGTAATCTTAGATATTCTTTATTATAGCTTTGTATCTAGCTTGTGCTCAATCTTGTTGTAATATTTGTAATATTTGTAAATCTCGTGTAATTAATCTCCCTTTAATTTAGTTGACCACTTGCCCAATGTTAGGCACTAGTCTTAGTTGTCCTAGGAAAATGTTTGACTGTTCATTCTAATTGTTGCATCTTGCATTGTTGCTTTACATCATAGGCTAGATTTTCCCCCAACCAATTAACTAACTAAAACCAACTCCTAGAACTCAAATTCTAAATCTCATCTAGAGACTAGGGTCTACCCCCCTCTGGCTTCCCCAAGAGTAAGCCTAGACGGAAGAGATTCAAGTCAAAGTGACAGTGTGGACTTTGAACCTAGGCATTGTGCCTCCAAGGACACACTAAGTGAGCAGGGCTTAGCTCACGTTGGCAAGTGTGTATAAGGACGGCAACACCCACCCTTGCCAAAACCAATAGGCTTGTCCTCCATCTTGTGCCATAGTTGTGAGGTTGTTCTTTTATTTTGAAGTCATTTAATTTATTTAATTTTGCCCACACCTTGCAAAGAGATTGGCCTTGCCATCCATGCAATATCGTAAAGGCTAGTTTAAGTTTTAATTTGTTGCAAAGCAATCAAACGTGTGCCCCGCCTTTGCCCCCTATTCCCTCCCCTTGCCACTTTGTGAATCTTGGGTAACTAAGAAAGGGAAAAGGATTGAGAGGCTAGATTAATTAGGCACCCAATTATTACTGCTTCTACCACCAAAAGGGTGACTTGGGAGGCTACAAGGGGTTGAAGTCGGGGACGGCTTCATGGCAGTATGTGTCCTCCTTGTTGAACGCCCAAGCATTCTGGATTTGACCTGTGGAGCTAGGGAAGAACCTTGTTTGTTCTTCTTCTTGAGCACCCAACACTTCCTTTTGGTTGAACGAATAAAAATTAGAGGTAATCACATAGTGTAGGCTTGTATCTTCACACTTAATTTCCCCCTTAATTCAAAAAAGACCTAAAACTTGCTAAAATCAACCTACACACTCTTTCACAACATTTACTTTTCAAACAAGTTACTTTTTCAAGCAATTTTCTTTCTTGTGAATACTTGTCTGAAAGTATTCATTATTTCTAGCATTTTTATCTATTTGAACATAGTTGGTCTAAGTGTAAAGCTACTTTTCATACTTATTGTGGATATCTCATAACATTGTTTCATTTTTGTATAATTATATTTTTATTGTATATCTCATTAACTTAACTTTGGTTAATCTTTAGGCTCTGGTCTAATTATTGATTTATAAATAAAGGATTTGCTTGTCATTGAAGAAACTGCATTCTTGCATTTAATGCCTGTCATTGGGTTGGGTTTCGTAATCAACAACTAAATTAACTCCTAGAATTAAAACAAACTTTCACATTGTTTAATAGGATCTGTTATCATGCAATTTGTACTTGTCCCGAAGGGAAAGGTTAAGGGAAGGCAAATTGGCGTAACAAGAGGTTACCCTATCACTGTCACCTTAATAAGATACCCCGTTCTATTTAGGGATGATAGCCAAGGGGAGATGTCCCCGATGACCTGGGGGTTTGAGAAGGAAAAGGTTAAGTGTTAATAAAAAATATCCCCTCTCACAAGTCACACCGATCAGAAAGTCCCAAAGTTTTAATGAGTGAAGCAATGATATGCTTAGATGTACCTGCCCAGAACAAAACAACAAGAAAACAATATCTTTTACAAGTACAATTTGATGTTAGTGCTTCATAAAACCTTGGACTTGTCAATAAAAGCAATAAGTTGATGTAAGATGAAGCAAACAGAATTTTATCACAGCAATGTATACAAGTTAATAGCTTCTCAATAAATGCCTTAAAAGAGCTTCACAATGACCAAAAATAATAATCCAATCATAGCAATATGCTAGTACTTGTCGGAAGCTAATTAGGCAGTGTAAAAATCAACTTTTGCAATTGTTTTTAAGTGCTTTTACTGTTGTAATAAATGGTTGCAGCTTACTTTTGTAACAGCAACAAGAAGGTTAGTGAATTAGTTTAATCTAGGGTTAGTAGGTTGCTTGAGAAAAAAGATTTAAGGGTTGGTTTCATCAATCAATCAAATTCGAGGTCTAAATCAGTGTCTTTTAGGGCTAATGGAGTCACTTTGCAGGAGCAAACTTGAAGGAAACAAATGATAATGTAAGAGCCAAGGACAAAGAAGGATGGTGATTGAGGTGTTGGTAACCCAAGGCCTCAATCAACAAGCCTTAGAAGAAAAACGGCTACTAGGAAGTAGCTAACCCTAGGCCCTAGCGGTTTTCCTTCTTCTTTAGCTCAAGCTTGAAACAAACAATGGTTTGATGAAGCAAATGATATTAGAGTGTTACAATGGCAGGCCTCTAGTACAATGCTTCAAAAGGTAGGGTTTCTAGCACAATCTAGCAGGTGAAAAGTTGTTAAGACAAGGACAATAACATGTGCTTGTTCTCCTAGGGTTTTAAACTAGCAATTTCATAATCTTGGAAAAGATGCAAAGTATATGTACCATAACCATTCAAAGCAAAGAAGGATTGCAGAAATTCACTTACATTCACCAAGAATAATCTAGTAATTAGCCTACTTGAAGACTTTCCACCAAGAAAAATGCCAAGAAACACCAAATTTAGCCTCCTCCAAGAAGTGCACCTAAAATTTCAGCCAATAACCCTTAAGTAGGGCGCAAATTTCAGACCTCACTTAGTAAGTGAATGAATGATGAAAAAAATACAAGGGAAAAAACCCTTATTTATATAGTTGCAATGACCTTCAATTACAAAATTAGATCAAAAAGGCCGACATGGCCAGTTTACATGAAATATCCAGTTTTTTACATAAAATTGACAAATTAAACCCTAAATCAAGCAAGAGAGGTGACATCGTGCCCTTCTAGGGTGACGTTGGGCCTCCTAGGTGAAACGTTGGCCTCCAGGAGCAAAACGTTAGGCCTCCTAAGGCCTCTGGATCATGCCAGACGTGCCACTTGGCACACAACTGCCTCCTTCATGTCCATCTAACGATGGGTGACGTCATGGGCCTTCCAAGGCTGTCTTTGGTGGAACATCCTCCTCTCTCTCCAGTGCAAGCCTCTGGTATGTGTCTGCCCCTGGCTGGGGTCTCAGCATCCATCTGGTGGGCTTTTATCCCTATGGAGGTCCGAAATAATCATCTCCCCGTGTGTACCTGTCCGTCGAGTGTGGCCCTCCAACAACAAGAAGTACGCCCTCCATGGGATCATAAGTCACAGGGATCATAGCAATGTCAATCACATCTAATCATCAAGTTACCCAAACATGTGCATAAAACCCCCCTTTTCCCAGACAAGTGCTCAAAGACGTTATGTTATTCTACAAGCGAGGTTTGGAGAGGACCGCAAGACGTCCTATTGAGCTAATTCTCCTAAGTGTGGGGTATCCCTGGGTGAAGACCAATCTAGGTCATGTAAGTGCATGAGATGGTAAGGGGATGTTTGGGCAAGGGGTGCAGTGATGACAGGGAAATGTAGGGCTTGCCTGTGGGTGCCTCTGAAGAGGGTGAGGTGCACCTTGTTCTGTATGCAAATGTTTCCTAGCCCATTCAATGCCCTGTTTTCTCTTTGTCTTATTGTTTTTTCTTTCAAGAGAATAGTTGGAGGACACTGCCCTGGCATGGTTACCAATGGTGATAGTGTTACCCACAAGCATTTCACGGAGATGAGAAGGTTGGCTCGTGATGAGACCCCCTTTCTCTTGGCCATGCTACCAAGAGCCACTACCCTAGCGTGGTGACCAACTGAATGGCGGTGTCATATTGCTACATGCCCATGGACCTAATAGGTTGGCTCGTGATGAGACCCCCTATCCTCCAACTAGGTCTTGAGTTTATTTATTTTATGGGTCCCTCCTTTTTCTTATCGAGAAGCCTTTTATTGCTTTCTYGGGGATCCYTGGGCGAAGCATCTGAAGGTTTTCTTCTTTYGGMYTTTATCTTTTGCYAKCTACTTTTASCCCCTGGGCCTTTAGCCCCTTCTTCCCACAAGGCAAGGTACAACCCTTAACTAGCTTGGCAAACCCAATGCCCGAACCAATGCAGGGGATGGATAAGAAGATGATGAAAAGTGATAAGTATGGTGGGAATGGACGATGGCCTTTCATGAACCCACCCAGTGGCAACTCACTCCTAAAGGAACCAGCTTGCTAGGGCATCCCGTGATTCCCCCCAAGTATGGACAAGTCAAAAGGCATAAGATCCAAGCACACATCATAAAGCAAAAGAGAATTAAATGCACATATTCAAATGTTTTGAGAATCAGGGTGACACATACCATGATACCCGGACTCATTACCTCATGGAACAAGACCCATTGTTGTTGAAGGACTAGGCCGATGGGATGGATGTTGGTGTTGCTGACAGAATGGATTCATTGAAGAAGAAGATGGGCCCTCCAGGGCCAGGCTCAAGTCAATATGGCTCTCGGTACTCCATGTCTAGGACCTGTGGGTCTCGAGACATAATCTCCTTAGTCATCCCTAGGCTTA
>JASDQU010334004.1:0-10118 GCA_032191745.1 Picea mariana
ATATATAGGAGACTAGGAGGTATAATTACAAATAATGGCCTAAAGCCGACATAATTAAAATAACATTACTAATCTAAATTACAACTAATGGCCTAAAGCCGACATAAATAAAATAACATTACTAATCTAATATGCCCCAATTAAGGGGTAATGAGCCAATATTAGGGCTTAACACATCCACATTGCAAGGGATCAATGAAAAACTTGACATTCTTATGAAGACAAAGAACTCAAATCTCAAAATGCTCAAGGATGAGTTTGAAGCATTGAAAAACATAGGCAAAGGAATAAGCAACCCAAATTCCCATACATTGTTGTTTTCATGGCCACACCATTCATCCAACTCAAGTTCATTCAACGATATTATATACAAAATAAAAATAAATATACCCAAGTTTGACAGTGAGGATGATTGAGAAGACACAAGATGGATTAATAAACTCGAACATTATTTTGATATATATATCAAATACATGATGAGAAAGAGAAAATCAACATTGCATTGATGAAATTGGAAAGATCGACTTGTGATTGGTTCTTAAGGTGGAACTCCAAATCTCAAGGACTTGAAAGACACTGGGACACATTCAAAAATATATTTTTCAAACGATTTCATGATATAGAGGATGAAGTCTTCACCAAAATCGTTTGGTTGCAATAATTAGGCACTGTGGAGGAATATTTTAGTGATTTGCATGTAATAGCCACTTGAGTCAAAGGCGTATTCAATAAACATCTACCCGATGCTATATCAAGGTTGAAAATGAAAACAAAGGATGAACTCAAATTACTAGACGTCAAGGATATCGAGCAAGAACAACAAAAATCCAAATTCATTGAAAAAAAACATGTCATATCATCAACCCCTTTACCCCCAATTCAAAAAATCAAGTTCAAAATATATTCTTCCTCACCTAAGGAATTCACCATCAAATACAAGGAAGGATAAGAATTGATGTTTAATATGTAATGCACCCAATTGGAGTCAAGGGCATAAATTCAAGGACAAAAGGTTCTTCCTATGTGAAAAAAATAATAGCAATAATGACAAAGAAGAGGAAGTGGGCACATCTTCTTTCAATGCAGGAATTGACAATGAGGAATATAATAACAAAAGTCAATTCCAACACTTTATGCCGTTGCAATGATGGGTATTACTCAACCCCAAACTCTTAAAGCCTTTGGCTACAATAAGAAAACTAAAGTAACAATTTGTAGATAGTTTTAGTTCACACAATTTTATAGATACAATGATAGCAAAGGAATTAAACTTATTCATGTACCCTACCTATGATTTCCAAATAACAATTTTGGGGGACATACCTACTTATTGCATTGGAAAATGGAATAATATATAATTGACTATCACTGACTACCAATTGAGATTTCTAATGTATGTTGTGGTGATCGGGGAGTAGACATTGTCTTCAAGGATAATTTTAAGGGTGGAGATTTATTTTAAAATGTAGAAACCTTGACGAATATTACTAGTCCTTAATATGCAAAATGTAAAATATTTTGCGATATTTTCGTAAAAATATGCAAATTTCTAAGGATTTTATATAGTTTGTATAAATTTTTGGCGATTTTTAAGGTAAATAATTTTATCCTATAGAATTTGGGTGAATCTTTTTTAGGAAAAATGGAAATTGGTGAATCGTTTTTTGGGAATAAGTGTAGAAAATCAGCCCATGGGAAAAATTTAACCCCTAAAATTTTCCCTGAATTTGTCTTAGGATCCCAATGGTTGGCTATATTGGTATGGTAGGGTTAAATATGCAAAATCAATTCCTAAGTTTTCATGAAAATGAAAAAAATTACAAATCTCATGGAATCAACAACCTACCCACTCAAATAGTCTCATCCAACAAAATGAAGAAAATGATCCCAAGCCTATGTTTTATAATGGCATTCAATGGAGGGAGTGCATCATGAAACAAAATACCCAAAGGTCTTGATAAGATACTTTAGAAATATAATACCATTTTTCAAGACTTAACTCGTGGCCTTGCTCCAAAATATTTGAGAGATATAGACCTCATTCATGGATCAACTTTAGTTAGGAGGAAATATTATAAGCAATCTCATCAACACAAAATAGAAATTGAGTGTTTGGTTCAAGAATTATTAGACTATGGTGTAATAAATTGAAGCAAGAGTATGTGTTCAGTGACAGTCATGATTATAAGGAAAAAGAATGGCTCCTATAAAATTTGTATTGGCTCTCATGCATTAAATAATAATACCATAAAAGATAATTTTCCCATTTCATTCTGTTTGTTGACGGATTATGGATGAGCTTCACGGTGCTAAGTATTTCTCCCAACTTGATATGTAATCAGGGTATTATCAAATAAGAATAAGAGAATAGAACATTCTCAAAACTACTTTATGTAACCATGAGGGACTATATGAATTTTGTGTCATGCTTTTTGGACTATCAAATGCTCTAACTACCTTCCATGTAGTGATGAATGAACTATTTCATCCATACTTGTGAATGTTTGTACTTGTGTCCTTTGATGATATACTTGTTTATATCATAAATTGGGGAGCTTGCACCTCGAGTATGTAGAGACAATATTGAGACTATTAGAAAAAAAAACATTCTATGCAAACAAATCAAAATGCAATTTTCAAAGAAGATTGATAGAATTTCTAAGTTGTGTATTATCAACAAAATGAATTAAGATGGATTGAAAAAAGATTGTGGTAATTACTAATTTGCTCGCACCTAAAACTATCATATTTTTATAAGTGGTATTAAAAGTCAGAACCAACATTCTTTATTCATGAAGCAACAATATAAAGTGGAAGAATCTATAGTAAAAAAAAAGATTTAAAAAAAATTGAAAAACTTTAAATTAAATCATTTATATTTACTCATGCTTTGAGGATGAAACATTTCAAGTAAAGATGACTTATAATATGCTTTAAAAAATAATGATAATTAGCCAATATATTGTTAATGAACTCAATGCACATATAATCCGTGTGTGAAGGATTGTGACCCTTATACTCGTGTATATATAACTTGCCCTATATCAATGTAAGATGCATTTCGACTATTAAAATATATTTATTTTTTAATATGGTTGCCTACACCCTTCAACCAAAGTCATCATGAATTTTATGTTAAAAAAGTGATTTTATGTGAAGCATATCGAAATGGGCCTATATTAAAAGTGGCCAACCAATTTGGCCACGTTTATATTCTCCTTTATTGCATTCGCAAGAAGGGAAATTGTGTATTCGAATGAATTTTAATTATTACTTTATTATTTATAAATATTGAATTTTGAAAATAATTTTTATAAAGATTGAATTTTGTGGATAATGTAAATATAAATATTGTGTTTAATAATTTAAGGAGTTAGTTTAATTGGTTTTTATCAATGTTATTGAGTATTTAATTGTTATTTTTCAACAATTATTTGGTTTTATTTTTTTGGATGAAACACACTAGTTTATAATAAAGGATTTACTAGAGATGTCATCCATGAATGCAGAGAAGTGTTCCATCTATTTTCTTGAGAATTTTTTCTTGAAAAAAATACCCTGCAAATTTGTGTAACAAAACTTTTGAACTAATTAAAAAAATAAATGTTGTTACTACATAAAACAATTTATTCTAGGGTGAGTTACAATCTACAAGTCATAAGATTAGTGATTTTCTTATGGAGCGAGATAGGGCCCTTGGGGTTTTAATAGTGCTGGTGGTATTCTTTACTTACCATATTCTCACTTTGTGAAATTCAAAGTAGGTTTGTGAGTGGGATCCAGTAATTATGTTTAGATCATGGCTCTGAGATAGCTACTAAAATGCGATCTCGAAAGGAGCATAGCTCATATTCAAATATTGGAGATTCATCCTTGGTAATCAATTGGATGATTTTGATCTTACCTCTATGACAATAATTGGAATTCTAGTTTAGTTTCATATCCCTAATTTACCATTACATTTATGACATTTACCAGTTTTTGAGAATATTAGGAACTCTTTGGGCACTAACATCAAATCATATATTGAGAGAGATTTGGCAGGATTATGTACATATGCTAGCATTTGTGTTGAGGTAGACCTTAGTAAGGGTATTCCAGAAAAAGTGTTTCTCAAATGGAAAATGTTTCAATACACGTGGGGCTTAGATTATGAGAACATATGATTTCATTGTCATATATGTCATCTCCCAAGACATCTACAAGCTTCTTGTCCCCATTCTCTTGCTCATCCTCCTAGGAAAAAAGGGACAAAACCAAAATAAAAAGTTGAAATTTTCCACAAAATGATGATGATTAGAATGATGATCAACAATCACAAATGTTGATAAGGGAATCCATTCCTTCTTTAGAGGCTAACATAGAAGACATTGATACCAAGATTTACCCTCCTCGAAGGAGTTAGACAGGCTTGAAGCCTCTTTAGGTGGAACAAAGAGACTTCATGAAACCGATTCATTTAATTCAAATAAAGAAGTAATTCTCTCTATGAATCTCGATATACCACCTACAAACTTATAGTTGTTGAATTTTTCGTAAGAGATGATATTGTATGTGAATGAATATCTTATTACAGTGATGATTGTTCTATATATAAAGAACATATGGTGACCATGGTGACCGTGGTGACCATCCATGAAGAGATACGTCCCTTGTGTAATAAATATATTTATAGTTTATATTATAGTATACATATAATATAAATATATTTTATATTTATACTTTATACTTTATTATATATACTTATACTTTATATTATAAATATATTATTACATTAATAATATTATAATCAATAATATTTCTTAATAATTAATAATCATATTATTAATTATCAATCTAGTAGAATGTCTTTCTGATGCTGCCCAAACATCAACACTCCCTCTTAGCGAGGGATACATTCTACATTATGTCAAGATTACCTTTGAAGATTACCCATGGGTAGCTCTCAAATAGCTTCAACATGTCACCATGACATGCATTACCTCACAATGCATATGTACTTCATCATGTGCACCCTTGTGACTTCACAGCCAATGCATCCAAGGCCTGTGGGTAGTTCTCAAATAACTACAACATGTCCCCAGGACATCCACTACCTTGCAATGCATCTGTACCTCATCACATGCACCCTTGTGACTTCACAACATGCATCCAGGGTTGGTGGGTAGCTCTCCAATAGCTACAACACGTCATCACGAGACTATCCAGTTTCCCACAGAAAAATTGGATATCTTATGCATGACATTCAGTACCCTGCGATAACATTTGTACCTCATCTCTTCAACATGCATCTAGGGCCGATGGGTAGCTCTCCAATTTCTACAACATGTCATCATGACATCCACTACCCTGCGATAACATCTGAAGCCATCACTCCATCTAAAGAGGGACTGCGTCGAGCTTGTCCCTGAAGTACTTGAACTTCGTCTTTGACAACGTCTTTGTCAGCACATCCGCAACCTTCTCATCGATAACCACATATTGGAGCCTCACTGCTCCCTTCTGCACCATGAGACAAAGACTCCAAGTCTGATACCACATGAGCTCACATCCATTGACTGTTTAACATGTGAATATATACATCCTTAGATATCCATAGTGCAACATGACTTCACCCCATGCAACCAAGGTCTGTGGGTATCTCTCAATAGCTACAACATGTCTGCAAGACATCCATTCCCTGTGATGCATCAATCACTCATTTCTCAGTGCCAACCATTTTTCATGTTGGATGAGTTCGACCTATCTCAGTGCCAACCCTTTTTCATACTGGATGAGAACASTCAGAGCCAACCCTTTTTCATGCTGGATGAGAACACTCAATGCCAACCCTTTTTCATGCTGGATGAGTTCCACCTATCTCAATACCAACCCTTTKTCATGTTGGATGAGAACACTCAGTACCAACCCTTTTTCATGCTATATGAGTTCCACATGTCTTAGTGCCATCCCTTTTTCATACTATATAAGAACACTCCCTCTTAATAGGGACCACACCAAGCTTGTACCTAAAGTACTCAAACTTCATCCTCGACAACAGAATGGTAAACATGTCTGCAACTTGATCCTCTATAGTCACGAAACTGGAGCCTCACTGCTCCCTTCTGCACTATATCCATGATATAGTAATATCTGATCTCAATATGATTCGAATGGTCATAGACCACGAGGTTCTCTGATGACTTTATGCAACTTTAGTTGTCACACCAAATGTAGGTCGCCTCCAGTCTGAGACCAAATAACCCAAACATAAGTTCTCGAAGCCACATTGTTATTGCACATGCTACCAAATACTCAACTTCAGTTGTACTGAGCGCCACACATGACTGCGTCCTGCATCTGACAAAGCCTCTTACTCCTTTCTATAGTACCCATATCCCTCTAGAACTGGCTGTCTAGATCCCTCTCGAGCACTGAATATCAACTGAATCTTCAACCTGCTAACTTCATCACTTATCCTCCAGAATAAATCTCGTCATCCTCTTCTTGTAGGTCTTACCTATAAGTCAAATTCAGTCAATAGTCTGCCACACTGCTTCACGACTTATTGCACATGCATACTTAGCTTCAACCATATTGAGCGCCACACATGACTTCTTCTTACATCCGGTGGAGCCTCCTGCTCCTTATTGTAGTACCCAACTCCCTCTAGAACTGACTGTCTGGATCCCTCTCGAGCACTGCATATCAACTGGATCTTCAACCTTTTGACTTCATCACTTATCCTCTAAAAAAAGTGTCATCATCCTCTTCTTATAGGTCTTACCTACAAGTCAAATGCAATCCAATAGTCATCAATTTTCGAAGCCACACTGCTTCACGCCTTGATGCACATGCTGCCACATACTCTACCTCAGTCGTACTGAGTGCTACAGACAACTGCTTCCTGCTGCTCCATGAAACCATACTGGAGCCTAGACTGAAGCAATGTGTCGAAGTACTCTTCCGTTTAGGAATATTTTCGGCCCAATATGAATCCGAATATCCGTATAACCCAAACTCATGGTCTATCACATACCTGAGACCTTAATCCAATGTACCCTTAAGGTACATCATCACATGTTTTTTTGCAAACAAATGAACCTACCTGGGCTGCTCCATATATTGACTCAGGGTGTTCACATCAAAACATATATCTCGTCTTGTGTTCGTCAAGTATAGCAATGATCCCACCATCTTCCTGTATAAAGTAACATCCACAATCTCTAAATTTGTATCGTGCAATCACTTCAGATTCAATACCATAGGTGTAGCCATTGCCTTGCAATTCAACACCCCAAACCTCTTCAGGATTTCCACTATATACTTCCCTTGATTCAAAAATATCTCATCCTATCTCTATCATACCTCAAGACCCAAAAACTAATGCATCATCCTAAGATCTTTCATCTCAAACTCAACAACCAATTTTTTTTTCTTTTACACTCTAAGATGAGATTTTCCACACCTGTTTAGAAATAGGTCATCCATATACAATAGTAGTATTACCAGACCATCATCCACAACCTTTAAGTAAAGATTAGGATCTTCATTTTTGTTTATAAATCCTAAGCTTGTTAGAAAATTGTTGATCCTACCATACCATTCTCTAGGTGCCTGCTTTAATCCATATAAAGCCTTCAATCTATACACTAAGTGTCCCTCAATTTTCACGTACTCTACAGAGTGTTCTGTGACTACAAGGATCATTCTTCTTGATCATGTTTCCATCTGTTCCACGGGAAGAATTTCAGTCCTTCCAGATGTTGAAATCCACGCACTTTGAGTCTTTTGTCCTTAGAAGACTATGCTAGGGTCATTATCCATTGGTCAAATTACCATGACCAATCCCGAGAGAATGCCATCCCGATGTTGAAATATTAACACTTAAGAATAACTTCTGAAGTTACATAAAATTTCAACACTCCCTCTGCATGTGCTGACCTCCTCTTCTTCTTCATTACATGGATGTGCACAACTTTATGTCTGGATAGCCTTGCTTCATGTTGCTTCCTGCATCTATCATTATGGCTCCTTCTCAAATCTATTACCTATGATGTGCCTGAAATAAGAAACAAGAACAACAAAAAAACATCTCCTAGAGGAGATCAATTTATCTTATGCACAACTATATACAATGACACTAGAAATGATATGTCTTCTACTAACACACATCCATCATATACTCGATGTCATATGGCTAACCATGTTGAATTTATAGTGTTAAATTAGACAAGCACAATTTTCCACAAGTGGCAATTACTTCCAATGATATTACTTTAGTAAACTCTAGAACATCACTAAGTGATTACACTCAAAAAAATTTAACTACTTAGAAACTTCGACCTCTTCCTTAGATCACTTCCCACATGTGAGAGAGAAAAATATGTGTCTATTTTTGTGTCTTTTTATAGTAATTTTAAATTGATCCAAAAAAAGACATGTCTCTTTGAAAATTAAATTTAATTTTCTTTCTTATACTATTCAAGACTTTGCTAAATTGTTCCTGATTCTTTGCATAAATATATGTAGAAGTAAATATGGAGTACATTCCTCATATTTAGGTAATTAGACATTTTTACTAGAAATTAGTGCCCACCATAATTTATGGAATGTTGAATTTTCATAAGAGATGATATTGTATGTGAATCAATATCTTATTACAATGATGAGTGTTCTATATATAAAGAACATATGGTGACCATCCATAAAGAGATGTGTCCAGGGTAATAAATATATTTATGCTTTATATTATATTATTCATATAATATAAATATATTTTATATTTATACTTATACTTTATTATATATATTTATACTTTATATTATAAATATATTATTACATTAATAATATTATAATTAATAATATTGCTTAGTAATTAATAATCATATTATTATTTATCAATCTAGTAGAATGTCTTTCGGATGCTGCCCAAACATCAACAATAGTTGGTAGTTGTGGATCCTTCTTTAAGGAAATGGCTAGATGTCACAAAGAAGGGGGAAAATGGTAGAATTTATGATTATTTTAAAAAGGGAAATAAAAGATATGTATATCAACTCTGTATTTTATTTTTTTTTCCACAGAAAATTGCACTTTATGTTTATATTATAAATATAAACTGACGTTTACAAGTGTTTCAATACATCCTGATATCAAAAGCAAAAACAATGGAACCCCATTCCACTGTGTGACAAAACAGACTTATAACTCCCATTACATGTGCTAAATCTGTTATGTGAGACTAATCATCCACAAGAACAGTCTAGTCATAAGACAAGTCCCAATAATAGGGCAACAAAAAGTAAAGTAAAGTTCACAGTCCTACTAATAAAAAAAAACTGAGCATGCAAAGACCCAAAACTGATTACTAGTAAAGTTCAAGTAAACATCGATGACCCTCATGTTCCTCAACACACTGAAAATAGATAATCTTCCCAGGATCTTTTAGTAACGCCTGTTTGGAAAGGCTGTCTGCCACTATATTTTTATTTATTTACCCTTGTAAGTGCAACTTATTAGAATAAATTTGGGTTTCAAATGGGTCTCATAAGAAAAATTATGGTTGATGAGTTGGAATTCAAAAACCAATAAAATTTCAAGAAATTGGGTCCACTATAATAGTTGAGTTGGAATTATAGAAGTCAAAGATGATTGTGTGTTTTATTTTTATTTGGTAGTAGTGAACTACATATAAACCTCACCCTGGTTAAAATTTTGGTAACATCATCTCCATATACTTTATATTATCACTACTTCCCATGGTTTTGAAAATAAAAGTTACAATAATTGAAATAATAACATAATCACTTCAAAATACAATCAATAGTTTCTATTATTAATCATTTTAGAAGAGAAAAATATATAATAACTAATTATTAAGGTCACGGCCAAGCCACACCAAATTGGTGTATGAGACCCCCTTGTTTGTGGGACAAGGGACCCCCCTCCGCCCAACGATTTGATTGGTAAAGTCTACGAAGGTATATATACCCTACCCCCTTCTGGATTTGAACTTGTGACCTCTTAAGAGGAAACACATGTTCTTAACCATTAGGCCCACTTATGTTATAAATATATAAATATATAAAACAAAAAAATAGATATTTTAACAACTTTATAAATAATATGATATAACA
>JASDQU010334007.1:0-10318 GCA_032191745.1 Picea mariana
CAAATATGAACTTCATATATTTTTCTGAAGAACTTAAAAGCTCGTTCCCTAGTATGGTCGCCACTCTGTTAACGCTCTGTAATTTTCCCAAGGCTGTGGAGGAAGTTACAGAGGTAACATCAAAATGCTTGGAGTCATGGATCTATCCCTCCAAGACTCATAGAGGGAACTCTTTGTCTGATCTAGCTTGGTTTGGAATAGGATATTAGGCTAGTTATGACATATTTGGGTTTGGTTTTTAAATGCTTGGTTGGAACAACACGGGAAAACCATTGGGAAATGGAGTCAAAGAGGCCGAGGTGATCAATTTGCAAAAGTATCAATCTCAAATGAAATAGGGCAAGGTAGACATACTATTGGATATGGTAAATTTAAATGAAGTGAGATAGAAGAAAAAGAGAAAAGGTCAATTTAGAAACAAAGCAATGAAGAATTCTGCTATTAAATATCAGAAGAAAACATTTATATTATCCCCAGCCAAAATCAGAGTGTATCTTTCAACAAATTCTATTCTTAAAAATTCTGCAAGATAATAAGGAAAGGAAAAACATATGAAAATAGAGAGACAATTTATAGGAGAATCACTTCATGAAAATCCATGGCACATGAATCCTGAAACAATATGATCTTGTAGCCGTGCAGATTTGAAAGAAGAGAGGCTCGATGAGCTCATTACAATAATTGGGAAAATCTCCCTTCAACAGGTTCCATCCCCTTTTCTCAAAGAAATTACAAAATATATATAGAAGAAACCCTTCCCCAAATTGAGGTAGTCGAATTCAACCAATTTCCCAAAGATAGAATCAATTACACTAAATTTTAGAACTGTCCGCTAGAAAGAAAAAAAGGGACCAAAATTTCTAAAAACTAGGGGTCAAAGACTTGATCATATCTTTCGAATCTTGATAGCTGTTACAAAACTGGAGGATGTTTTGTATATGAACTTGTCTTTGAGAAAAACCTCCCTCTGTTTTTGGAAATTCGTCTCCAACTCTCCAGAATATGCATCCAAAAAACATGTCTAAAACCAGAAATAAGGAGACCAGAAAAATAGGTTGTAAAGGTTCCTTCGAATCTCTCAATATGTGACACTTGTGAAGAAACTGAAAGAGGTTAATGTTATATGGCCCATTTTTGACAATAACCTCTTTCGGATTTTTAAAATTCATCACCTTTTGTACGAAAAAATCTTTTTAAGATGATTGGTAAAATAGTAAAAATATGCAGTAAATCCCCACCGAATCTTAGAGTTGTTACTTGAAATCCAAGATCTTTGTTGTAACACTCTTTCGTACTGTAACGCTCTAATACCAAACTGTAACGCCACCGTGCCAGGACGTCATCCAACCCTCAGGCCAGGCAGACACTACTTTGCGGAACAACATCATTTTATGCTTAATTAATAACTTGCATTTAAAACAGGTTAAACACATTTAAACTCAGAGTCAACACAAAATTACTGCTAACATAAATAATCCATGGAATTAACATTAATTCATATGCACAACAGATTACATGATAAATATAAATACGCAGACATGCAAAACATAATTAAAACATCATCTGGTACTTATCTTTGAAACATTGGTAATTCCACCAACCACGTGCATGCCTTCCACGAACCTCCCAGCCTTAGACCCTGCTGCTCATCAAGCTCAGCAGTGGGTCACCCCCGAGCTGGGACTAAACTCCACCCCAAGGCAAGGAATCCTAGGCTAGGCTGAGGGTACAGGGAAAACAACACAGAATGACTAGAAGGATTCTTCTCAGGATGCCATCTTACGCCCACTACTCCCGAACTCTCATTCCCCACATGCCCGTTCCGCCCGAGAGTATACATCTTCACAAGCACAGTCCATCGATGCTACACCTCCCTCTTTAGGTCTCGGCAATAAGCCAGATCAGGAAGTCTCAGAGCCCGAAGCTGGTGCTGGACACTCTCTAGAAGAAACCACTTCCCAACAAACTCTCTCACCTGGAGAGAGTTGCTCACAGGCCTGGCAACCTGCCTCTTCCAACAACAATCACCTCCCTCACCTGGAGAGAGATTACACACAGGATAAGAAAGAACTCACACTGGCTAGTAAGCAACGCGTAGTCCAGCACTGCGTAACCACAACAACCAATTGGGAAAACAGACACGGGCTTCCCAAACAGGCTCAACAATCACAAAATAGACTCACGGATTTGGTTTCGGGATTGCACAAGGTGTATAGAGATCCCACGCATAGGCTCAAACTGTTCCAGCAAGGAATGTACCATCTTCCTTAGGAATCAACAGAGGCTTTTCGGCTTTCAGGGATGCACGATTCAGAAGATGCATGAGGTCTCTTGCAGAGGTCGAACCGGTTCACGCTCAGATGGTCACGTAGAATGGAGGAGCCCCCAACACGACTGATCTTAGATGCTTTATTTGCATGTGCCTGGTTTGACACTTGTCACCCATGCAACTGTGTGCGTTCCATCCATTTGGAAGTTACTTTTCCTTCCAAAAGAACTTAGGATAAAAAATATTATTCATATTCTTTTTGGAATAATATTAAAATATTATTCCCAAGGTTTAAGCCCTTAGTCTTAGCCCCTAGGCTCAACACTTATCCCCTCTTCCCACCTTCCAGCCCCTAATCCCTTGCCCACTCTGTGGAATCTTAGTCCCCCATCACTCATTCATCGTGGTCGGTCTGCACGAGGCGGTGTTTATATTTTATTAATGTTTTTCATTGATACATGTACAAAATCAAGCTCTTGGCCTTCAACCCTTAGGCTCTCTGGCCTAAAAATCACATAATCCCACCAGATTATAAAAAACTTGGCTCACTAGCCTATAAAACATATTTACAATTCATTTCATAACCAAGATTTACAACAGGGCTCGACCTTGGGGACATTACATCTATTGCCAAATGTCTTGGAGATGGGATTCTTTATGTTGGTTTCATGGATAAATATACTCAACCCAATCCTATTCCATTTCATATTACTGACTCTGCTCCTGAGGATAGAGATACTCTACCATGTGAAGATATAGATATCGATGGTTTAATGATAATCCTCAATCTAGGAGTTGATATTAACTACCAAATTTTGTGTGTTGCCACCTATGAAGATTAAATATTCCATTGGAAACACCTTCTAGAAGGATGATCCATTCGATCCAATCTTTCATCATTTGTATTCAACTAAATGTGGAGTTGGTACCGAGATGGATTCCTTGCTTTATGAAGGATGATTCACATATTCATTGATAAAAATATGAAGGATTATTCACATATTCATTGATAAAAACCTTGTTTTGACTTCAATCACAGGTCAAAAACTCAAAATTAAGAACTTTGGTAGTAGAAGTACTCTATTTTTCAGAGTAAATATTACTAGATTATCTGGTTCACACTTCTGCAGTACTTTTCTTTTCCATTTCTGCATATTCAAACTATATAGGTGTCCATCACTACGTAGGACTCTTAAAATAGTAGCAACTTATGGTCCAAAAGGTTTACAATCTACAAAGAAATCCACCAACATTGAAAAGAAAATAAAAAATGCTCTTGTCACATAAAAACACTATCATACCCACCATCACCTTTCATCGAAGATTATCAACACATTTTCATAGGATGAATAACTCCATTAGGGCTGCAAAACTTCACTGTAAGTGCTCTTTAAATATTTTACCTCATTTTCACGCAATCAAAAGCTGCAAAACAATCATTTCTAGAACTTTAGTAGCAATTTTTCCTATTTTTCAGTGTTTTGGCACTGTAAGAGTTGTGTTTCAGCACTTCTGTAGCATTTTGACTTGATAAAAAATCTGAGTATGCCATTTCTAGTTCAAAGGTAATAAACTTTGTCCAACATTCCTCAGAAAATCCTCCCTTTCTCTTCAAAGTTCAAAACTTCTAGTAAAACAAACGTTGTTGTACAACATAGATGCTTGTTTTCCCATCCAAACTGTAGGAGATATCTTATTGTAGACACAACAACAAATTGAAACTGAATCCACTGTACTTTTTGGGCTCTTTACTTTCAACTTAACACTGTTGAACAATTAACATTTGGATTTTAAATGTGTCTCATCAACACTTACTGTTGTTTGATGATGCCCTCGAGCATTTATACCTCCACTGGTGATAATGAAACTTCGTTAGACACCTGCAAATATATTATAAACACAACTATGCATTTTGGTGATTTGTTGTCAATCGTTGGACATCTTCTTAACACTTGGAAAAATTGTCATCCATAACTGCAACATAGTGACTGCGCTATCTCCCTTTGACACTTGAGTATAGGTTGTTTTTATTCAAAAAGGGAGGCCGCCCTTGGTGTTAAAACTTAATACAATAAATGTAAGTGATCTAAGATTGGATGTATATGCCCTGCATGCTGGAAGAAAAACCCAGGCGATGTTTTTTGTCTTTGAGGGGCTCTTCTGCGTTTGGCACTTAGTATTTAGTAGGATCTCAGAGATGAACTCATAGTATTTTCTGCACCTTCCAAATCCACATATTCATGATTCAATAACACTAGTTCTCACCTTGTGATGACAGACACGGAAAATCCTTCAAACTTCTTTGATATTTTTTGATTCCACTTTGCATTTTCACTATGCGCCACGAGCAATCTTCTTTAGGATCTTTTTGAAAATATTTTTGCAAGAAAAAAATTCTTTTCAACCCCTAATTCATCATATAGATATCAATCAACATCCTGATTACCCTATAAATTATAGGGTCCTAACATAGGCTCCATATGGGGATGGCAGATTGTGAAGAGGTGTCAAGAATCTAGGAACTTTGAGTGTGCGGACCAGCGATCTCCATTGGGTTGTTCCCAAACTACAACCTGAAACTTGTGACCATTTCTTGTACCTCTTCCAAACATGAGGGCTACAAACCAAACTAATACTGGATTGTACATTCTGAAATTGAAATCTAAAACTAAAAATAAAAATCTGCACATTGAATGGAAAGAAATGCTTAGCATGTTGAGCTTATTTGCACACACCTACCTACTCTAGTCTACTGATAATTTTTTTGTTCTAAATGACATGATAATGCCAATGCAGTCAGTCAAGCAACTGCTTATATACATTGACTTCTGGACTATTTATTAAAAACATTAGAGAAACAAATTGACCCTCTGTCTAGAAAAAACAAGGTGTGCAATGTAATGGTGATTGTAGATGGATGTGTACAATGGAACTGGAAACATCCTTCATATAATCAACTACATGATCTATAATTTCATACTTTGTTGATATACCCTTTAGGCTCTCAATGACAAGTTGATCGTGGATAACCTCTTCAATTTCTTCATCAAGGATGATCCTTGATTCCAGCTCTACAAAATCAGGCTGACAACCATATCCTTCCCCTATCTGAAAGTCAAACGGTATAACAATTTCCTCTCTTTTTGGAGGGGTAAGACTTTCCAAGAATTGTTTAGGATCTTGGAAATCATATGATTCAATTTGAACATCCAATACTTCAAATCCATTTTCTAATCTTTCAACAATTAAACCAAGAAAGAAACAATTTCAAACAAAGAAATACTGATGTTGAGAAATTTTCATCAATCTGAACTCCTGCTAACTCATCCCTCAAAGTTTGTAACATTTCACCAGAGAGAGGGTTTGCCACATACCCTGTCATCTCAGATCACCATCAATGCTCTGAAATATGAATTCTTTGGCAGTGAAGTTGCTCTGAACTTTGAAGCTCGAGATCTTGAACAATGGAGTCGCCAGATGAATGGTACAACCTTCTTGTGTTTGGCTTCTGTACACCATCAAAATTCAAATATGAACTTCATATATTTTTGTGGAGAACTTGAGAGCTCGTTCCCCAGTATGGTCGCCACTTTGTTAACGCTATGTAATTTGCCCAAGGCTGTGGAGGCAGTTACATAGGTAAAATGAAACTGCTTGGAGTCCTGTATCTAGCCCTCCAAGACTCAGAGAGGGCTCTCTTTGTCTGATCTAGCTTGGTTTGGAATAGGATATTAGGCTAGTTATGGCAGATTTGGGTTTGGTTTTTAAATGCTTGGTTGGAACAACATGGGAAAACCACTAGGCAATGGAGTCAAAGAGGCCGAGGTGATCAATTTGCAGAAGTATCAATCTCAAATGAAACAGGGCAAGGTAGACATACTACTGGATCCAATAAATTTAAATGAAATGAGATAGAAGAAAAAGAGAAAAGGTCAATTTAGCAACAGAGAAATGAAGAATTCTGCTATCAAATATCATAAGAAAACATTTACATTATCCCCATCCAGAATCAGAGTGTATCTTTCAACAAATTACATTCTTAAAACTTCTGAAAGATAATAAGGAAATGAAAAACATATGAAAATAGAGAGACAATTTACAGTAGAAGCACTTTACCAATAGCCACGACACATGAATCTTGAAACAATATGATCTTGTACCCCTGCATATTTGAAAGAAGAGAGGCTCGATGAGCTCATTACAATAATTGGGAAAATCTCCCTTCAACAGGTTCCAAACCCCTTTCTCAAAGAAATTACAAAAAATATATATAAGAAACCCTTCCCCAAATTGAGGAGGTCGAATTCAACCAATTTCCCAAAGATAGAATCAGTTACACTGAATTTTAGAATTGTCTGCAAAAACAAACAAGGAACCAAGCTTTCTGAAAAATAGGGGTCAAAGACTTGATCATATCTTGATAGCTGTTATGAAACTGGAGGAGGTTTTTGTATAGGAACTTGTCTTTGAGAAAAACCTCCCTCTGTTTTTGGAAATCCATCTCCAACTCTCCAGAATATGCATCCAAAAAGCATGTCTAAAACCAAAAATAAGGAGACCAGAAAAATAGGGTGTAAAGGTTCCTTCAAATCTCTCCATATGTGACACCTGTGAAGAAACTGAAAGAGGTTAATGTTATTTGGCCTGTTTTTGACAATAACCTCTTTCGGATTTTTAAAATTCATCACCTTTTGTACGAAAAAATCTTTTGAAGATGACTGGTAAAATAGTAAAAATATGCAGTAAATCCCCATCGAATGCTAGAGTTTTTAGTTGAAATCTGGGATCTTTGTTGCCAAATGTCTTGGAGATGAGATTCTTTATGCTGGTTTCATGGATACATATACTCTACCCAATCCTATGCCATTTCATCTTACTGATTCTGCTCCTGAAGATAAAGATACTCTACCACGTGAAGATATAGATCTCGATGGTTTATTGATAATCCTCAATCGAAGAGTTGATATTAACTACCAAATTTTATGTGTTGCCACCTATGAAGATTAAATATTCCATTGGAAACCCCTTCTAGAAGGATGATCCATTTGATCCAATCTTTTATCATTTGTATTCAATTAAATGTGGAGTTGGTACCGAGATGGATTCCTTGCTTTATGAAGGATGATTCACATATTCATTGATAAAAATATGAAGGATGATTCACATATTCATTGATAAAAACCTTGTTTTGACTTCAATCATAGGTCAAAAACTCAAAATTAAGAACTTTTGTAGCAGAAGTTCTCTGTTTTTCAGAGTAAATATTACTAGATTATCTAGTTCACACTTCTGCAGTACTTTTCTTTTCCATTCCTACATATTCAAACTATATAGGTGTCCATCACTACGTAGGACTCTTAAAATAGTAGCAAATTATGGTCCAAAAGGTTTACAATCTACAAAGCAATCCACCAACAGTGAAAAGAAAACAAAAAATGCTCCTTTCGCATAAAAACACTGTCATACCCACCATCACGTTTCATCGAAGCTTATCAACACATTTTCATAGGATGAATAACTCCATTAGGGCTGCAAAACTTCATTGTAAGTGCTCTTTAAATATTTTACCTCATTTTCACACAATCAAAAGCTGCAAAACAATCATTTCTAGAACTTTAGTAGAAAGTTTTCCTATTTTCAGTGTTTTGGCGCTGCAAGAGTTGTGTTTCAACACTTCTGTAGCATTTTGACTTGATGGAAAATCTGAGTATGCCATTTCTGGTTCAAAGGTAACAAACTTTGTCTAGCATTCCTCATGAAATCCTACCTTCCTCTTCAAAGTTCAAAACTTCCAGCAAAACAAACGTTGTTGTATAACATAGATGCTTGATTTCCCATCCAATTTGTAGGAGATATCTTATTGTAGACACAACAACAAATTGAAACTGAATCCATTGTAATTTTTGTGCTCTTTACTTTCAGCTTAACACTGTTGAACAATTAACATTCAGATTTTAAATGTGTCTCATCGACACTTATTGTTGTTTGATGATGCTCTCGAGCATTTATCCCTCCACTGGTGATAATGAAACTTTGTCAGACACCTGCAAATATATTATAAAAACAACTATGCATTTTGGTGATTTGCTGTCAATCGTTGGGCATCTTCTTAACACTTGGAAAAATTGTCATCCATAACTGCAACATAGCGACTACACTATCTCCCTTTGACACTTGAGTATAGGTTGTTTTTATTCATAAAGGGAGGCCGCCCTTGGTGTTAAAACTTAATACATTAAATGTAAGTGATCTGAGATTGGATGTATATGCCCTGCATGCTGGAAGAAAAACCCAGGCGATGTTTTTTGTCTTTGAGGGGCTCTTCTGCGATTGGCACTTAGTATTTAGTAGGATCTCAGAGCTAAACTCATAGTATTTGCTGCGCCTTCCAAATCCACATATTCATGATTCGATAACACTAGTTCTCACCTTGTGATGACAGACACGCAAAATCCTTCAAACTTCTTTGATATTTTTTGATTCCACTTTGCATTTTCACTATGCACCACGAGCAATCTTCTTTAGGGTCTTTTTGAAAATATTTTTGCAAGAAAAACATTCTTTTCAACCCCCAATTCATCATATAGATATCAATCAACATCTTGATTACCCTATAAATTATAGGGTCCTAACAACATGTATTCCATAAATCCAAGCAGAACAAGATGGTGTGTGCAAAGGATCTGCACAAGCCAAGAACATGAAGCACTCCTTTCCCAATAGCAATAGTAGAGCCAAAGGAGTTTTGGACATCATGCATTCAGACATATGTGGACCGATGTTGGTAGTGTTGGACATAGTGTCATTGATGTATTGTCATTGATGTCAACAGTCGATGTCTTTGATGTGATGATAAGTTGAGATAAAATCTCAAGAGGGTTATCGAATGAAGATCAAAGCTTAGAAGAGACGATGAGATGAATCTCAGAAGAATCATGGGGGGATTATTCAATGATCATTTCAGATCAAGACCAGTGATGTGCAGTTTCCATATCAACGACAGGGATGAATTGTGGAGAACAAAAGAAGAATTAAACGACTCGTTGGTTACAATCCCACAATCGTTCTAGATCGTCAGATCTCATACACTCAAATATTGACAATTATGGTTGATCCAACAAACGATCAGATTAGGTCGGATTAAGTCGTGACCTTCAGATGCACAATCACCAAATCAATGACAGGGATAGATTGCAGAGATCGAAAGGAGTATTAAACATCGTGCTATTTCCAATCCCACAATTAATTAGGATCTTCAGATCTTATATCTTCAAATATCGACGATTGTGGTTGACTCACCAAGAAACGCACAACTTCAAATTGCAGATCTTGGGTGATGAGTTAAATCACTCACAATTTATGGTTCCACAATCATCCTTGATCATTGATCTACTTCTAGTGTCTTCATGACTGTTGGACCAGTTTAAGTGGAAGGATAGGATAAGCGAGGAAAAAGGTTTGAGAATTCGAATACCCGAAGGCTCGTTGGTCATTGGATCACTTTTGAGTGGAAGGACAAGATAAGTAGAAAGGTTGAGTTCTTGATTATCCGAATACCTGTCAGCTGTCAGATCAAATTAAGTGGAAGGATAGGATAAGCAAAGTTGGAGGGCCGTTGGATTTAAACCAAGGCAAAGCAACATTGCATACAATCGAGCCATTGATATAAGATCTTGATCAAATGAACATCATTCACTTCAGGTCTAAATATGTGAGGAGGTTACGCTGCAGAAAAATCTCACTTCAAGAATTTTTAGTCTGAGATTTGAAATTCCTGAAGCCCGGAGAGCCGAAATAAATTCTCGACCGCCGGATCATCCGAAGTAAGCCTCAACCGTCTGATTCAAGAGGACATGTGGCAGACCACGTTAGTAAGGCCATATGGCAGACCATGTCAGCAAGGAAAATTGGCAGAACATGTCAGCAAAGACATGTGGCAGACCACGTCAGCAGAATACTTCAGCAAGGACACATGGCATAGTCAGATAATGACAAGTGTCAAGTTGAAATTGACATTTCAGGTACGTGTAAATCACAAATTTGAGTGAC
>JASDQU010334018.1:0-12727 GCA_032191745.1 Picea mariana
GGTTCATCATCATAAAAATCCAGATCACTTGCGAGCAAGTGTCCTCAAAGAATAAGTTTTGTCAGTGCGCCAGAGCGGGATGTTACAAAAACCTTAGTATGTTTTCTCCTTCTATTCTCCCCTTGTTCTTCCTTCTCATTTTTTTTTTATGCATCCCACATTAGTGGAAGTAGTTCAACTACTTCTTTTAGTTAATTTAAATAAAACTCAACTAACTTTTAGTTAGGGGAGGAATTGATATAATAAGAATAAGGGTCTTTTAATAAATAATAACTAGTAGGTGGGACCCCTTGTGACTCCCTTTAGTTTCTTAAAAAAAATAAACATAACTAGTCAATCAATCAAACACATCCCTCCTTGTGACTCCCATAATCATTCTCATAATTTTTAAAATTAAATATCAATGATTTTTAAATCATATCCAAACTTATAATATTTGAAAATAGTATGTTGTCCAAAAACTTCAGCAGTCCATTGTTCTTAATAAAACAATAATAAAATATACTCAAAAACTGTATTCGCCACTTTGGGAGGCAATTTTCCCTTTGTTCTTGCTATCTTCTTTTGACTTTCTTGAATTAGCATTAGGATGTGGGGAGCCTTTAGTCTTGATCTCACTGATGACATTAGAATGGTCATCTCTCAAGTGCATGTGGGTTGAAACAGATTTGGTTGAATCACTTGAAGGGGAAGAGGGGAAAACAACAACTTTTCCTTTATCATGGATATGGTGGGATTCAGTTTTGAGTCTTTTGCTTGCGTGGGAGGACTGTATAGGTGAGTGTGCAGGGGAAATCTAAACATTTGCGTTAGCAGGTGGAGGAGGAGCAGGTAGAGACAAATTTGGCCAACCACGATGTTGGGAGACTGTTCGATGAACAATATCCTCCCATACATCATTCTCAGGGACTTCAAGATGAAATGAAACATGATGGGGCACATGGATCCTAGGGACATGTTGGGGTTAGAAGGGAGTCCTCTCTGGTCTAGGTTTGACTACCACTTGTCCAATCCAATTCAAAACTCCATCTTGGAAGAGATGGTTTAACTCTTGAGGATATGCATCAAAATGTATTGAGAATCTTGGCCTTCTGGGCCCTCTGTTCTAATTCCCTTTGCCCCTGTTATTTCAGCCATGACTTCCTCTGCTAAAGAAGCTCATCCTGTATACAATGTTTATTAGCAACTAGATTCTTAAAATAAACATACATAAAATCTCTTAATAAGAATCAAAGTTTGGCTCAACAATCACATCAAACCCATGCAATACAATCCATAAAATTCATTCCATAATTGTCAATGAGCAGGGGGTCAATTTAGGTTCTTGGATATTTGAGGGAATTGTATTGAGAGAAAGAGTGAAAAAATGAATGGGAGTAAGAACACAATTACTGTTCAACCATCATTGAACAATCAACTATGCAACAATAACCAAATCATATCAGTTGTGAGCCATCTCTATGTTATTTTTTAATCATTGTAATACAAAGTTTTAATTTAATTTTAAGAACAGGGCATGCAAAATGAATTTGGGATTATGAGGGGATTTGTATTGAGCGGAAAAGTGACAAAATGGCATGGAATTTGATGGATATTGTTCATAAAAAAATTTGAATAAATCATACAATCATAACTCTGTTCAAAATAATCCAAAAATAATCCACTTCCAAGACCAACATTCATTGCCCCACAATTGTATACAAAACTGCTTGTTGTCTCAATAGCAATTAAATTTTCTAGAAATCCTTAATTTTAATAGTATGTGCATTCATAACTTATATTTTTTTTTCCATTCAATAGTATTGTTTATTATAATGTTGATCCCTTTTTTTTTTTTTAAATAATCATAACATGCACAACAATATGCTCAACATCTATCCTTGAAAACCAATAGTGCACCTCGATAAGGAAATCAACAGTCATTGTTCACCAATCAACAAAAGGGCCTAATTTAAATGTACACAGTGTATTTTCAAAAACATGGATAGACTTAAAAGGATGCTCTATCATACACAGAACTTTAATCAATCAATCAACAAAATATTGAATTGGAACAACAGTCAATCAAAACATAAACCTTGTGCTTGATCTCAACATATATAACTTATTTTTTAAACAATTGGTATTTTGCATGATGATTTCAATATAAATATATAATATATGAAGAGAACAAAACTAAATTGACACACAAGAACCTTTTTTGACTTGCAATAACCCTGATCGGGCTTAGTAAAATTCACACATGTGTCTTCTTATGAAATTAAGACCACATTGGATAAAACACAGTGAAAAAAACCACAACCAATGGAAAGACAGTCCTCGAGTGTATGAAACTGCTCATTTTCATTCTTATGTGTTCAAACAATGTTATCATAGAAGGACCAGAAAGAGACTCAACGAGAGAGCATGTGTCTTTCAAGACTTCCATAACCATTTAAATGATAACCAATACTTTAAAACCCATATCGTGCTCGAGGAGAGATGAGACGAGTCAGAGTTCAAATCGGGCTCCATCAAAATCAAATGTAGAGAAGAAAGGCAAGCTTGTTTGTCTTTTTAACAAAACACAAAGAGATGATAGTCTTCCAACACTTATATCTATTTCATAATCAATTTACAACCACAAACAAAAAAAACAATTTGAAACGAACAACAATGAGCCACACAGTCCCTCGACTTATTACTCCAAGCCCTTGATGGAACCACAAGTTAATCCCTGGGTAGAGACAAAGTTAATTCGATGAAAACAATCTAGTTCAAATAAGTGCATCTAACACTTTTAGAGAAGAGACGAGGGTTAACTTAAAAGTGGTAGGTACTCAAACAAAACAAGGTAATGTCTCTTTCCAATCACCCTGGAGGTTACTAACTAGGAAAACAACAACAGTGAGGACACACACATCCTTTTGATAGAACTTCAAGATACAGCCTGTATCAATCCAATACCCACATAGGCATGTATTAATGTTCGCGGCCAACCAAGACTGGATCTTGGGACACTTCACTGAAAATACAGTAAGAACAATCCATCAACCATGACTCAAGGTTTGAAGAAAAGAACACACCAACTGTTGCCATTTTCTTCGCAACTGGGTAAGGATTGCCACAAAAGCTAGGAGGGAAATGAGTTGATAGACCAGGAGACACAAAACAATGGATAAAACCCTCAACCATCAACTCAAGGCCTTATTGCGCCACTATTACTATTATTCCATATAGACTTATCATAAAAACCACACTTACTAAGAAACCACCAAAGCGCAACTTAATAATACCCATTTCTCTTATTATAATTGCCAACATTTTACAATCATCATAGAGAGCCATAACACACATTTGCACACATTCGAAAATCTCAAGAACACATAAAATCCAAGCATCACTGAGCCACCATTTGATTCATACAACAAAGAATACATCATGGATGGAGAGAAAAGAATCATACATGTGGGAAAATGCTTAAATGGTAAGTTGGACGAGCCTTCCCTTCCAAAAACTTGAAAAAGGGGAGCTTCATAGCCAACAGAGAGAAATTGCAACAATGGAACAATGTTAGGGTGATGAGTGATAGGGAAGGTTTGGAGTGACGTACAGTAAATGCATGTCTCTTCCATCACCTGTCCCCATTCAATTCGAATTGTGAGACATCCCAATATGCATAACATCCACCAATAATCAAACCATATAACCAATGCATAATAAATGCCAAACCATCGTAATATCTGAGACCATATCTATTGCATAATGCACCACCCAAGATAGTTTACAGGTTAACCCTTGTCATAAATCCACGCAATAATCCATATTAACATTGTTATATGCGCCTCCATTTGATTTTAATAAGGTTTTTATAGTCCATTAACCAACAAACATAATAACAACTAGTATCCATTAACTCTTTCATTTGAAATTTTCATATAGTATTTTATTATAGCTCAAATACATATTTCTTCCCTTTTGTTTGAACTATACAACCTTTCAATAATTTCCCTTGCATATATGTGGCTAATTAATCAACATAAGAGTTAGTAACAAATCTATAACATAAAAACTATAACAACATTGTCCTCATACCCATAGAACCTGTTCAATGTCGCAAGTGATTACCAAAAACATTCCACAATAATGCGTTATCCACTTATTATCATGCCAAATGAAACCAAGACTGCATCGTAAAAATGTAGAACTGTGTAGGAAACATCATAACAACAACAAATATGTGTAATATCTCTATCCTTGTGCCTATAGTCTACAAGGGGTCCCATCTACTAGTATTACATTATTATCATAGTTAAATAATAACACTTTAGAAATACTTTGTGGGCGGAATTCATCGTTACGATTTTAATAGTCAACAAACTGGCGACTCCACAGGGAAATCTATTTCCAACAGATTAAGAACTCAAAATGTCTGGATTCGTAGACCAAGTAACATCAGATCAAGAAGATATAAATCAAAATGATTATGCAATAGGAGGAGTGAGCGAATTTAAGTGAAAGATGACCGAGAATTTGGGAATAACTCATGGAAAGTGTTAAGTATGAGGGGGTTTATCTGTGTAAGCATAATCATTCAACCAAAAAAATGTTCTTGACTTCCAGGAGAAAAAATTTCTGAACTGCTCTTTTGAATCTTGAAATAGTTCAAGAAAAGGAAAGCAGAAGAGGGATAAAACCAACTATCTTATAAAACAACAGTTGAAGCAAATAAAAATTTCAATGATATTTTCAAGAGGAACATCATGACAGTTGTGTAACTCAATTGTTATTAATTAACAATAATTTGCAGAAGTGTCGTTGTGAAAAAACTGATCCAACATTTTATTTTGATTAGAAAATAAGTCAAAAGAAACAAAACTTCCTAGCAGAAATGAAACAACAGAAATGAAATGACAAAAATCTGAAAAAAAAATGTAAGAATAGAAATGAAAAAATACTATGATACAGAAAGCATTCCATACATCGTTAAACCTTTCAAGTTGGTTCCACATAGTGTTTTAAGTGGGAACTATTACTGATGTAAGAAAACAATCAGTCCTGTAAGTCCTTTAGAATGTAATAATTTTCACCCAAGACAAAAGTGATCTTACAAGGACACATCCACAATTTTTGAAACTTTGAATGCCTTCCTCTATCAACATGAGTTGAATCGCACATCAGTACCTTTTCATTAACTTTAAATTTGATAGCCGGACACTTTTGTTGAAATATTTTTTAACAGTCTATTGTCTTCTCTTTATGTTATCCAAGGTAAACATCCTTTGCTCCTCTAAATCCAAAAGTTCATTCATTCTTTGAGAAGCATCATAAGAATTCAATTATTTGACCTATAGAATTAACCTTAAGGATGAAAGTTCCAACTCAGTAGGCAAAATGGCCTCTTGACCATAAACCAACTGGAAAGGAGTGCAACCAGTGATCACCTTGGTGGTAGTGGGATCTTCCCAAAGGTTGTAAGTGAGGAGTGTGTGCCATTGGCGAGGCTTAACTTCAATGAGCCTCTTGATAATTCTTACCAGATTCTTATTGGTAGACTCAGCCTCCCATTACCTTGGGGATAATAAGATGATGAGGTAAAATGTTTAACCCCCAACTTAGCTAAAAATTGGGTTAGATTAGCATAAATAAAAGAGGAACCATTGTCTGTAATGATTTCCAAAGGAAGAACAAATCTGGAAAAAATATTATTTTCAAGGAAAGAAAGCACATGCTCATCCTGGGAATGCTTAAGTGGGACAACTTTAGTCCATTTTGTAAAATCGTTTGTGGCTGTCAAGATAAAGAGTTGTCCTGTTGAAGATGGAAGATTAATAGGACCAATAAAGTCCAAACCCCATTTTGAGAAAGGAAATTCAAGGAGGAAAGGTTGTAAAGGCATAGCAGAAAGACTTTCTTTCCCAACAAATTTCTGGCACTTGTCACAAGATCTCAAAAAATTATAACAATCGTGAAAGATTGAACACTAATAGTATCCTTTCCTGATAATCTTAAAAGCAGTTGATTTGGCAGAAAATTGACCTCCTACATGGATAACAAAATTTGAAGAACCATGAGTCTCTTGCAACAATTGTTGTGCCTCCTCATTGTTCACACAGTGAAGTAACATACCATCGACAGATCTTTTAAACACGAAGTCTCCTATAATGACATATTTAGAAAATTCGAGATGAAGCCTTATCCTTTGATGGGTATTTAAATTATCTGGAAATCTTTTATTTGGCACGTAATAAACCAAATCTTTATACCAAGGATGTTCATACATAGGAAGGATTTGATTTTCAATGTAAAACAATGCTGATAGAGAGCTATCATGTCCATTAATTTCTTCACTCATTTCAGCACGCTGAGCTAAGTGAAGGGCTAAGTCACGTCCCTTGATAGTTTTAGAAGTCATGATAGTTAGATCATGCTCCTGAATCTTGGCAAGTCAATGTGCAATATTTCCTAAAAGATAATTTTGTGAGAGTAAAATCTTGACAGCAGGTAAAGAGAATTTTACCAGCGTATGGTTACCTAAGATTAAGTGGAGAAATTTTTCAACATCTTTAACCAGAGTAAAAGCATGCTTTTCAATAAAATAATATTTAAACTCATCATCAAACAATCTTTGACTCATGTAAGCCACTAGTTTTTTATTATATTGGTCATCACACTAAAGGAGGATGGCAGAAACTACTTCCAATGTGGCATTAGTATATATCGTAAATTATTTCTCAAAATCCAGCTTCGCCAAAACCAGTGCGGAACTGATTGCTATATTGATCCCTATGAAATCATTTTAGACATCATCTGTCCAAGAAAAAGAAATATCTTTCTTAAGTATATTGTGAATTAGCTTGACAATCATAGAAAAATCAGGAACAAACCTATGGATGAAGTTAACAATAGCCATGAAAGATTGAACCTCCTTCTTGGAAGTAGGAGCAGGAAGATTTAGGATAGCAGTAATCCTTTTGGGATCAATTCTCATGAATTCGAGAAAATGTGTCCAAGGAGATTTCCCTTGGTAACATCGAAAATAGACTTAGAAGGATTTAGAGAAATGCCAAATTCCCTACATCGGATGAGAATATTTCTAAGATGACTGAAATGATCTAATCGGTTTTTAGAATACACAGTTAAGTCATCAAGATAAATTTGAATAATTTTACCAATCAATTCTTTAAAAGATATTTGCATAGCTCTTTGAAACATATCACCTACATTAGACAATCCAAAAGGAATACGTTCATAAGAAAAATTTCCCCAACGAGTAATAAAAGTGGTTTTAAATATGTCTTCCCTTTTTACCTTGATTTGATTATAAATAGAAAAATTGTCATGTAAGGACATCATCTGTGACCCTGCAACTTGCTACAAAATCATTTCCATTTTAGGGAGGGGAAAATGATATTTAATGTTGGCCTTAAAGATATAACTGGTTGACTTCCGAATGGGAACCAAATTAGAAACCCACTCATAATACTTAACAGGGAAAATTATCCTAGCATTCAATAGTTTTTCCAACTCTTTTTGNTTGTTTTTTCCTAACTAGTTTTATTCCTTCCTTGATAAGGATGGCACATTGTATAATAGTAGGATCAAAACCATGGATATCCTCATAATACCAAGAAAAAACATATTGAAATTCACCAAACAACTTAGTGAACTTCAATTTTTCTTCTTCAAAACATTGGGCACCTATTTTAACATTCCTTGGAGACTCAGGTGTTCCAATGTTCAAGGAAATGGTTTCAACCACTTTCCTTTTTGACTCCTCTTCTTTATGTTTTTCTTTGTTTACTACATCACTCGATGAAAATGAACTTTCTATAGGAGTCAACCCTTTAGAAATTTTGTTATCTTCTATTGATATAATTTCCTTAGGCATATAAGGTTCATTTTGGATGAAAGAACAGATGACTGCATCACTAGGGAAGACCTGCCATGACTCTATATTGTCAGGGATGTGCGGACGATACAAATATTGGAAAGTAAGATTGGGTATTTGTGGCAGAAGTTTCCGATTAGGGGAGGCTGCAAAAATAACTAACCTGTCAGCCATTGAGTTCAATTCTTTTTTAACATGATTGATGTTGAAAGATAGAAAATTCGATATAAGTGCCCAAACAGTTTGAGTATAATGTTTCATTAACTTATTTCTAGGAGAGTATATCTTACTTACAAGGTTTACATCAACTTCAAAATCCCCAAAAACTATGAGGTGACCACAATCCATATTATAGGAATTTTCAATGCCTAGTAGTAATGCTTCAAATTCAGTGACATTGTTTGTGCAAGGAAACTCTAACCTATGAGAAAAGCTATGAATTTTACCCAGAGGAGAGTACAAGATAATACCAGCTATGTTTCCTTCATTGGAGCATGAACCATCAAAGTGCATATGCCACATCCCATCCTCTAAGTCGATTTGTTCCAGGGTAGTGTTGTCCTCATCTACAAAGCATAGATGATTTTAAGGTCTAAATTTCTTTCATGGGCTAATTTTCCATGGTTTTTCCAAAAACGAGATTCTCTATTTTAAAAATGATTTTCCTAAATTCTATAGGATAAAATTATTTTACCTTAAAAATTGCCAAAATTTTATAAAAACTATATTAAATCCTTAGAAATTTGAATATTTTTACAAAAATATTTCCAAACATTTATAGTTGGCATATGAAGGATTAGTAAGATTCACCAAGGTTTATACATTTAAAAATAAATTTCCATCCTTAAAATCATCCATGCTGCAAAGATGAAATATAATCGTAGGTCCTCCTTGATATAATTCACATTCGGCTATGGGACGCTTTCTATGTAAGGTGAAATTATCCCCTCTCTTATGACTATGATGCTTTTACCATTTCAAGGAACAGATAAGTGTGTCCCATCGAGTGAGAGGTGTCCACTTTCCAAAACCTACCAATCTCTTCCTAAGATGATCGAGTAATTACTCATTGCCATATCTATTACCTGAATGTTAGGGGTTGTCCTTATTTCAGGATCCATGCACAAAACCAAGGTCACGTCCTTCATTTCACCTATGTTCGTTTGTTGTAAACTATTATAAGAGATCATGTTTCTGGCATTTTCAGTTGTACAAGACAATCCTAGCTCTTTCAGAATAATTTTCGACATTACACTTGGGCCTGAACCGTCGACAATGAAACAACAATGAGAAATCTTGTCCATAATATTTATAGAAATATAAAACGGGGGATTTTTTACAAGGTGTATAAATTTATGTACACCTACTTTATTTATATACAAATCCTCTTAATCTACCTCTTCAAACAGGTTGGATACAATGGAAGATTTCCCTTCCATGAATTTTTTCAAATGCTTCTGTTGCTCAGGGGTGACAACCATTTCCAGGAGGGTAGCATTTGCTTTAATATTGGCCAACTAATTTATAATGTTGTATTTGGAAGAGGGAAGAGGGGAGCTAATTCCTTGACTTTCTAGAGCCTTAGGAACTTGAACAGTAGTAGTTGGTAAAAATGAGCTTGGGATAGAAGAAGTGTGAGGAGGATCATATTTTCCTTTTGGAGCATAGAATTTATTCCTAGTATTTATGATCATGACATCCTATGGATCTGCAAATTCTAGAACAACAATAGTATTTTCAGGTCTTTTACCAAATATTTTATCTATGGCACTCTTCTTTACTTCACATGTACTTTCCTCATGGTGTTGCTCACAAAATTTACACCAACTACGAGGCATGATAGCTTTAGGATGAAAATTATTTTCATTAGGATTTCTAAAGGGGGGTGCAAAAGAAGATGAAGCCCCAGGGGTGAGAGAGGGGACATTTCCTTTCCACTAATATTCTATCATTCTATTATTCATGTCTTGTACATATTGTAAGAGGGCAGATATGTTTGTCTATTTAGCTAAGTCTCCCCCCAGGAAGGCCTATTATTTCAGGTTGTTCTTCATACTCTAAACAGGTGTGCATATCGGAACCAAGGTTATCAATGGCCTTTTTCTCAAGCCTATGATGGTAGAGGTAAGGTAATGCATTATAATAATGCATGAAAGCATCTTGGTTCTGAGGGCGAATGAGTTCATGTATTTGGTTGTATAATTTGGTAAAACATAAGTTGAATGAATTAATAGTCTCACTATCCTTATAAGTGATGCTATTGTACTCCCATAACTACTTGGCTCAGATTTTGGATTTCCCATAGGTAGATTTTAACCAATAGACTAACTCCTCCCATGTAGAAAGACTCTTAGGAGTAAGGTCAAAAAAATTGATGACAACGTTCCCTTCAGGGGAATTCACAAATAAGCACATACATGTGTCATTGTCATTGGCTCTTATGTTGTGACATACATTCAAAAATGCCAGCAAGTGTTCATTCGTAGTGACCGTGTTATTCCCTAAAAACCTAGGGATATGCTCTTTGAATTTAGGAAGTGAACGAGTAGTAGGTTCTAAGTTAAGAGAGGAGGAAACATGCTACAGAGTAGTTGTAGCATATTCTTCAAACTTAAAAAGCCCATACTTTTTAATGACTTTGGCAGGGTTGGTAGTATATTGGACATAGACTTGGTGACTATATAAGCTACCAATCAGTGATGAGGTTGAAGTTTGAGATGAAGAAGAACCTATAGTGCCACCGACGCCACCACTAGATTCCATATTATGAATGATTGGTAAGTGAGAGAAATACAAACTAGCTGAATCAGAAAAAGTTCTCCTTAGAGTACTTTTTTGGGCTGAAAAAAAAAACATTTCTTCTTCCTATTTCAACAATAGGGTTAATCTCAGGTGATAAACCTCTTCTTCTCCTAGAGATACGAGGGTCTAAGGACATGAAAAGAAGTTCGAAACTATAGGAAAAATAAAATCTATGGTTGACTCCTGGGTTGTATTTGCCTAGCCTCCCAATGTTCTTGGACACTTATGTCTTGTTCAATTGTTTCCCATGAGCGATTAAGCTTGACTCAGGTATTAGCAATATCTAAGATGGTATTAAACAATTTTAAAACAATGTTGGTCTGATCTTGAAGACCGGGCTCAATTTTTGGTTGCCTTGTAATAGGTATAGTCATGAAGAAAAGAAAATTCAAAGGATCAATATAATAAATGTAAATATATTCAATGATAATCAAGCATAAAAATAACCAGAGAGATATGGAATATCTCTCCAGTATGGTCTCCAAATAAATGTTGAGGAAAGTATACGAAATGATCTTACTCAATCTTTTTCAGATCTTTCTTGTCTAAGGCAAAATAAAAGGGAATATCACCCTATGTTTATAGCCTCAAAAATTATTTCCCAATCCACAAGTATTAGTTACAAGGGATTAGGATGATTTTTAAAATAAAATTTTTGTGTAAATTCAACATTTTTATATAATTTTCTGAATATAATAGATGCAAAAGAAAATGTGGAGAAAAAAGAAAAAATACCAAGTCACATATTAAGACAAATGAGATAGAATACAAATCACGTATTTCATTCCCAGAAATCAAAAGAATTGTTCTCTTTACAAAAATACCCAATGGAGTTTGGACCAAATTTAAATACAGATATCCCCGATGAATACCATACAAAAGAACTCTGAGAGAAAGTAAAAAACTTAACTTTAAAAGTTGAATCATCTTGCCACAGATTGTTTCCCACTCGACTCTGCACAATATCTTTTATCAGTCATGGAAATTAATTCATAAAAAGACAAGTCTACACACACTATCAAAGACAGATCAACACCTCTTAAAACAAGTGTCTGAATGATGTAATTCAGCTTTAAATCTTGTTGTCTACAATAGGAACCTACTATCATAAAAGAGAATTAGGCTTTTAATGAGTTGAAGAATCAATGAAAGATGAACTATCTCAATACAACTCAATAACAAACCTTAGTATGATTTATCCTTATATTCTCCCCTTGTTCTTCCTTGTCATTTTGATTGTATGCATCCCACATTAGTTGAAGTATTTGAACTACTTATTTTAGTTAAGTTAACTAAAACTAAACTAACTTTTAGTTAGGGGAAGAATTAAAATAATAATAATAAGGGTCTTTTAATAAATAATAACTAGTAGGTGGGACCCCTTATGACTCCCTTTTCTTTCTTAAAAAAAATAAACATAGCCAGTCAATCAATCAAACACATCCCTCCTTGTGGCTCTCATAATCATTCTCAAAATTTTGAAAATAAAATATCAATGATATTTTAAATCATATCCAAACATATAATATTTGAAAATAGTATGTTGTCCAAAAACTTCAGCAGTCCACTATTCTTAATAAAACAATAATAAAATATACTCAAAAATCGTATTTTCCACTTTGGGACGAAATTTTCCCTTTGTTGCTTCTATCTCCTTTCGACTTTTCCGAATTATACTTAGGTTGTGTGGAGCCTTTAGTCTTGATCTCATTGATGACATGAGAACATTCATCTCTCAAGTGCATGCAGTATGAAACCAATTTGGTTGAATCACTTGAGGGGGAGGAGGGGGCAACAACAACTTTTCCTTTATCATGTATATGGTGGGATTTGATTTTCAATATTTTTCTTTCATGGGAGAACTATAGAGGTGAGTGTGTAGGGGAAATTTGGACATTTGAGTTAGAAGGTGGAGGAGGAGTAGGTAGAGACTGTTGATTAAGGTTGGTTGTCATTGATGTCAACCCTTGAAGAAAGACCCGTAGCACAAAGTTTTGGGTAATGGACCCAATAGTGTTTGATTTAAATATGACTCATTATTGTTTTGTCATGGTT
>JASDQU010334022.1:0-10799 GCA_032191745.1 Picea mariana
CTTTTATTTTTGAATAATTTTGATCCAAATTTGATGCTGCAACAATTTTGTCTTTCACATTTGTCTTGTACATGCTAATGGCTGCAATATGCACTTCATAAGATCTCCTACTAAGTGAATTAGCCACTTGATTTTCCTTTCCTTTTATATGCTTAATCTCAAAGTCATATTCACTCAGAAATTTCAGCCATCTAGTTTGCCTATCATTTAGTGTTGGTTGTCCAAACAAAATCTTCAAACCACAATGTTCTATCCTTAGCTCGAATTTCTTACCCATAAGGTAATGCCTCCACATTTTCAATTCATGTACAATCGTTGCTAACTCCAAGTCATGTGTAGCATAATTCCTCTCATGCTCTTTTAATTTTCTAGACTCATACCATACCACCTGGTCCCTTTGACTGAGAACTCCACTTAGTCCTTCCTTGCATGCATCTGTGCACACAAAAAAATCTTCATTTGGATCTGCAATCTTCAAGATTGGTGCACTTGTCAATATTCCCTTCAGCTGTTGAAAACTCTCTTCACACTTGGAAGTCCATTAAAACTTCACTCCCTTCTTTGCAAAGAAGTGATTGGACTTGAAATCTTTGAAAAACCTTTTATGAATCTTCGGTAATAACCGGAAAGACCCATGAATGATCTGACCTCCGTCACATTATTTGGTGTTGGCA
Organism: Picea mariana; assembly: GCA_032191745.1. Lineage (NCBI taxonomy): Eukaryota > Viridiplantae > Streptophyta > Pinopsida > Pinales > Pinaceae > Picea > Picea mariana. Next base: position 675 of record JASDQU010334022.1, read on the forward strand.
ATCCTCGAATGGCCTCTATCTTCTAAGGATCAACTTCTATTCCTACTGCTAAAATTATACGCCACAAGTAGTGAATATTCTTTTGGTAAAAGATGCACTTACTTAGCTTAGCAAACAATTTATGCTCTCTTAAAACTTGCAACACCATTCTTAAATTTTTCTCATGTTCCTCTTCTGATTTGGAATAGATGAGCATATCATCTAAGAACACAATCACAAACTTGTCCAGGTACTCCATGAACACTCCATTCATAAAACACATAAAAAAAATTGGGGCATTTGATATTCCAAATGGCACTACCATGAATTCATAATGACCACATCTTGTTCTAAATGTTGTCTTGTTGATGTCTTCTTCCTTTATCCTTACTTGATGATAGCATGATCTCAAGTCAATCTTCGAAAAGATTCTCTCACCTTTCAGCTGATCAAACAAATCATCAATTCTTGGCAAAGGATACTTATTCTTTATGGTAACCTTATTAATCTTTTTGAAATCAATACACGGCCTTAAGGTTCCATCATTATTCTTCACAAAAATAATTGGGGCTCCCCAAGGTGACATACTTGGGCGTATATACCCCTTCTTCAAAAGTTATTCAAGCTGCATCTAGAACTCTTTTAGTTCTTATGTTCCCATTCTTTAAGGTGTCTTAGACACTGGGGCAGCTACTGGCACCAAATCAATAGAGAAATCAATGTCTCTCTTTGGTGGAAATATTGAAACTTCTCTAAAAACATCTTCAAAATCCCTCAAGACCGGATGGTCTTCAATGCTTTCCACTTTTTCTTTGGTTTCCTCCTATATATGGGTTGCAAACATCTGACATCCCCTCTTAAGGATCTTCTTCAACTACATAGCTGAAATCTCTCTAACAACGATAGATCTTGGAATGCCTTGAATCTTTCCTTGTTGCCCTTCCTCATCAAGACATGTGTTGGTCTTGTTGTAAGAGTCTAGGACAACATGATGTTTTTCCAACCAATCCATGTCAATTAGACAGTCATATGAATCCAATAGTATGATGTTTACATATACCTTTGTGCTACGTCCATTCATGTCTATCAGACAATCTTTAACCAACTCATTGATTTTCCTCTTAGCCCCCGTGTCTAACTAAACTAACCAATATTTCTTATGCTTACTTCTTTGCAAGCGAAATATTTCAACAATGTTAGCATTTATGTAACAATGGCTAGCCCCATAATCAATTAAAATTGTTATGGGTTGGTTATCAATCTTACCTTCCACTTCGATCATGGGGGATTGATACTTTGTTTTCTTGTTGTCCAAGGCTGCACAAATCATTGGCATGCTTCTTCCCATGTCTTTCATTGTTTCAGCCTCCTAAATGTTGTGGGCAATCCTCATTCTTTATCCTTTGTGAGGGAAGTCCCTGTATAAGTGATTTCCCTCACATCCCCAACCTTGAACAGGTTGTTACCTTGGCCTTTTTCCAAATGAATCTGCATTCTTTTTCTCATTTTGGGCTTCTTAACCTTGTTGNTCCTTTGCTTTGCTCATAAAGGTGACTTTCTCTCATTATGCTTTCCTCCAAAATCTTGGGATTATCATATTGAATCTTATCACTATAGAAGGAGGGTAACCCAGTTAATAACCTTTGGATTTTGACTTTCTCGTCCTTGATGAAGTCAACATACTTCAACAATTCAAAGAATCTCTTCTCATATTCCTCCATTGTCATGGTTCCCAACTTGAGTTAAAAGAACTATTTCATCTTTCTTTCATAATAATGCTCGAACAAATATTTCTCTTGGAAATATCCTTTGAACTACCTCCATGATATTCTCTTCTCATCAAGGCTCTTGTCTTGCTTAAGTTGATCCCACCACATGGATGCATTTCCTTGCAAGTGGTAGGTGACAATTCTAGATTCTACCCAGGATAAGTAATCATGCAGCTGGAAATATTTCTTCATTTCCAACAGTCAGACCTCTTCCTCTTCTCCTTTCCTGTGCTCACCATTGAAAGTAGGTGGCTTTATTTTCCTGAGTTCGCCTTGCAATATGTCTGCCTTGGTTCTTCTTCTTTTCCTCTAAACAAGAGACACAATTGGGCTACTCCCTGGCCCTAAACTTGCATGAGTTCTTCTAGTGGATTTCCTTGGATAATGATGGCACCTTCTCATGCTTCTTGACTTCCTATCATTTCCATGATCATACCTTTTGCTATGGGATCTAGATGTTGATACTTATCTAGCACTAGCTGTTTGCTTGGTGCCATAATCTTTGTTAACTCGATCATGAAACATATTCAAACTTTGAAGTACCTCTTCTTGAGCCTTCATAATCCTTTCATTATCACCCATGTAGCTCTCCATTTCCCTATGCAGACTTCTCATAGTGATAGGCTCTTGTCTATCTCTTCTTCCATTTAAATTTGTCTCATCATTCCCCATGTTGAAATGCATACCTATGATCTCTTCCTCATGGCCGCAAGATCCTTGAGCATATTCCTTGACTCTATTCCTCATATAAGAACTAAATTTTATTTTTGTACCTCTAATTCTACAAGAAATGTGCATATAATAATTATTGTTAGAAATATGCACAACATAAAACATTTCATCATATCAAATATCGGTTAATTATTCATAAATTTATGAAGGACACATTTCACCAATTCAAATTTTGATTTTATTGATGCATTCCTCCCTGAAACAGCTTTCCAATGACTGTACTAATGCCTCAATCTGAATTCTGAGTGAAAAGTTACAATAACTACATGTTGCAATTCCACTATTTTCATTGTTACATAAATCCATTTATTAATTTATGAGAAATTTGTTTGACAAAATAAAAATTATGGGTTGAAATGTGTCTTCTACTCTTCAATACCTTTCCAGTGAATATTTGTTTTCTCAAATCCGAGTTCTGAGATGAAAGTTATGGTCCGGAAAATTTTAGGTTGTTTTACTCAATTTACTCATGTATGCTACAAGTGTCTTATTTATCTTCTTGCACACTTTTAGCTACCCATAACCAAAATATGACTCCACCACTAGATTATATGGATCATAAGATTTCCATCGACTGCTCCTGTGCCCAAAACAGACTTGTGAGCATAGATTTATGTCCTCTGGAAGTAATATCGGTGCCAAAATTTTACCCTTATTGTTTTGGTTGTAACTTTCTCATACGAGCTTCGTTTCGCAAATTGTTTAGCTCGTTGGATAGATCTCTTCGATTTATTTTATTTAATCTGTAGAGACAAAGTGTAACTTTGTACACTCCAAGGTACACTTTGTTCTCATAGGTTTTGACTTGCTAAAAATGTCATTTATGGCCTCAAAAATTACCCGCAAGTTAATGACCTTCAAAAATATGAAAATTTAGGAAAATTTCACACAAAATTCATTATTTTAGTACTGTAACAGTTCTTTAAATCTAAATCATTGATCTCAAATCACTATACATAGCAACCGTTGATCTGAACTTGTCGGCCATCGGCAAATGGTATCATCCTTTGGATGCACAAAACGTTTTTCCAAAGCTATCGATCCGACCGTCGCTTGTCAGTCCATTTCCTCGACACTCGATTTTCAAACAAATCTTAAATCAATCATCGGAAATATTTGTTGGCGAATAAAAAAATCTATGTTGAATCTATCGAAGCCCGACCACCATTCCATCAGTGATCAACGATCCCCAATGACTGTCGAACGCTTTCCCAAATCGGTCGGTTTGATCATTGACCATCGACCACTTTTTTTGGCTGGTGTGGAAACCATTGATGTGGCATGACATGTGGATGTTGATGTGGCATGACATGTCATCCTGAGGTGTCAACTTGGTTGAAGTTGCATGACATGTGGATGATGATCATGTCATCATCCTCTTCTCCATCAGCCATTGACCAATTCTCTTGGACAACTTGGACAACTCGTTGACTTCAACCGACAATGAACCATCGACACATTGGCCATCGACGAATTCTCTTGCTTTATTTGAACATTTCACCAAAATCAGTCGACCCCCGACCATCAGCCCATCAACCATCGGCAATGTTCTTCGGAAACTAAAAATATTTTTTCGAATTCGACTGACCCCTGACTGTCGGCCATCAGTGGTCAAAGATGTCTTATGGCTGACCCAAACTCTTCATCATTTCAGTCGATTCGTCCATCGGTCGTCGGTGATTTCTCTTAGCGAATTTCCAACACTTAGAAAAATTTTTACCTTTCTCTAATTGATCTGAACCGTCGATCTGATCCATTTCACAACCCCTGGTTTAATCTTAGTCATTGATATGATCAACCTTTCAAATGGATGAAAAATTACAAGTTTTTAAATTTATCACAGTGAATCACAGCCATCGATCTTGACTTCAAAAGAGATCTCAGTCGTTGATCCACCAAATTGTCTATAACTCTATAGGCGACCATTAAAACTTGAATTTCAACCATTCCAAGTCAAATTTCGATCTGCAACTTCACCTCTCTACTCCATTAACCCTCTCAAACCGTCTGAATTCATTAAAACTCATATTTCACTCACGGAATTGGGGATTTCTCTCTAAAATCTTTGTTTTTCCCCCAAATCAGTGATAGACAAAATCTACAACGATGAATTTCACCAATTCTCTTTGGTTCGAGCCCATACAAGTCCGGTGTTTGAACCTGAGACCTGATACCATGATGTAATGTCCCTCATCCCGACCAAGGGACATTACAGTGTGGAATACTCTTAAAAATGAAATTTATGCTAACTAAATGAATTCATTACAACTAACCAATTTCCTGTAGATTTCAGCTATGAATTAAAACAAATTTAGATATTGTCTAGAACCATAAAGTATATGCATCTACAACATGCTAATAATCAACATGAAATGTAGCTTAATCATTGACACAACAACATATAAATCATTCTCAAATACACAGATTTCATGCACAACAATAACACATGTAAATAGCATGGCAACAAGAGAAAACATTTATCTTTAAACAAGATTTGTGCAATCAGCTACTTGGGACGGACATTCCACCCAACCATAGACTAAATATTCCAAATCTCAACTTCCAGTCACCCCTGAGCTAAGGTTATAAATCCACAAAAGAGGGTGGTCTCTCACAGTCCACTCACAACTCATAAAACTCTCAACCCAACTGATATTCTCCTACAACTATCTTGATTTTCCACCATCTCTCTTCCTCTTACCTATCCAACCCAAGGAATATACCCCTTCACTGATATCAAACCCTTAGGCATCCCATCCGTTTATCAGGGTCTCTTTGACACGGGTAGCTAGGAATCTCTCAACTAGGAACTGAAGGGAAATTGCGGCTAGGGAAACTATCAGCAATCCAACAACAACCACATGTTGTTTTAGTGCAACTCACATGAGAGTTCACTCTTCAGGCCTGATAACCTATCTCTTCAGTTTTTCCAGATCCAATTCTCTCCAATTACACTCCAGCATGCTCTAGAATTCACCCTCCATGGTTGCATCATCTTCAAGCTCTGTTTCTTTCTTTATACTTTCTCCTCATGCACAAAAACTCAATGTGTAAAATTTAATGTCCCAAACCATACGAATTTCCTCTCTTTGGCTTGCCTTTCTTGACTCACACTCTTCCCCAAGCTGATTGTACTCAACCCCCATGTGCCCAATAACTTTGGGATGTGACCACTCACACCCACCCTCTTACATGTATTCAATGATTGGATTTGGGAACACTCAATCAGAAATGGAAAGGTTCATATACAAATAGAAAATTTAGGAAAATGGGTTAAATTAATATACATGGGTATTTCCCCCTTGGATCCCTCTTGGCCATTATCCTACACACTCCCCCCTCTTGTGGATTAGTTCATCCCCCATCTCTTTTCCATGCTCCCTTAGTAGCTGGCATCACATTTTATTATTAAAATATTGAAATACTATTTGCATATTGCATCGCTTTGGCAGTAGCCACACATTATACCTACATAAGCATTAATTAAACTGGGGATTATAGTGGGGATGTTACAGAGATGATTTCAAAGACAAGACCTCAAGGAGATTAGGGATATTCCTTTACTTTTTCTCTAGAGAATTTGGCTAGCACATAATGCAAATAATAGGCATGTACTTTATTTTCAGGTTTCAACTATTTTCCAGCTCCTTAAAATAAACACTTAAATCAATATTCCTCACCATTTGGGGAAGCTTCAGATCAAAAATTCAACCCCCCGGGGATTTTTGGATGGAGCATGCTAGGGGGATGAGCATACCAATAGTCTACGTGGACTATTATTTCTAGAGGAAAGTCATTTCTTTATATTTAAATATTGTTTAGTAAGTGGAATAAATAATTTCTTGTAACCTATGGTACTCAGATATTTGTTTACGGCGGATTTATCAAAAGGTGTGCATACATTTCAAGTTTTTGGAGATTCTGTGTAAGTAATTATGTTGATGAAGTATGAACAACATATTCAAAATTTTAGTGGAACAAATAATTTCTTTATATTTAAATATTGTTAGTGGAACAAATGGAGGACAATCATTTCTTTATATTTAAATATGGTTTAGGAAGTGGAACACATAATTTATTGTAACTTATGGTACTCAGATCTTTGATTACGGTGGATTTATCAAAAGGTGTGCATACATTTCAAGTTTTTGGAGATTCTATGTTAGTGATTAAGTGGATGAAGTATGAACGACATATTCAAAATGTGAACCTACATCTTTTGGTCATAAAAATCAAGGAAAACTATGGGTATTTTGAGATGATTACATTCACTCATGTCTATAGAGAACTGAATGTGGCAACTAATACTTTGTCCAATCAAGATTTACAACTAGACCCAAGATATTTAGGGTTGAAGGAACTGAATGATGGGGTATCATCTGAGAATACACAATATTTATGATCTAGGTTATATATATGGTATTTCTTTAGATGATATATGAAGATAGTTATTTTTTGAAGTCTATCAATTTGAAATTAATATTTTTATTGATTGGCGACTGTAACTATGTCATCATAACCTTGATGGGGTTTTTGTATTAGTTGTTGATAGGAGACGTTTTCAGTGGTCAGTTGTTGTTTATGCTTATTGATTACACTGAATTGATACTACTCAAACTTTATGTATTATGTGTCTTGACACCTAAAGAATGTGTTTTTTATTCTTCTTTGAATATAAAATGAGATTTTTTCCTTGGAAATAAAATAAAATAACACACACACACCCTAGATAGATAGAGAATAAGTGACAAAGCAAATTGGGTGTAACTCGAGTGGTTTTGAGGAAATGTTGTTACCCTCCCCGCCCAAGTTCAAATCCTACTTTATTACATGTTTTCCCTTAATGAGCCAATTATTGATGAGATATATATGATCTATTCATAAATGTTTTACTTGGCCTTGTGCCCTAAATAATCTAGGGTACTATCATCGGAATGAAGGGAAGTGCTCAAGCGGTTTTCTCGTGTTGGAAAAAAAAAAAAAGTGAGAAAGACCTAGATCTAGAGTTTATATTGATCTTTAATGTATTCTCTATCAGTGAGTGAGTGTGTGTGTGTGTGTGTGTGTGTGTGTGTGTATATATATATATAGAGAGAGAGAGAGAGATGATAATAAATTAAATCTTTGCACAAACAAAATTGAATTTATTTTTCTTTTGTGTAAAAAAATGTTGTGAGAAGTAAATTGTATAAGTATTTATACATTGAAACATATTTATAAAATTAAAAGTAATTTCTATTCTCTTAGAAATAAACAATTAGATGTGAATCCAATCCTATAACCAAATATTTCCACATGTCATGGTAATTAAATAGCATATTAGTGAAGTGTCTCAATTGAGAAGATGAGCAAGATATGCATTTTGAAGTAAAATCGATATCAAAATTTGTTTCAACATATAACAAATTAGGTTTGTTATGACTTATGAGACATTATGGGTTTGGTATTTGTTGATGATGTTGTTATATTTATTTCTCCTTTGCTCAATTTCCATATTCATCATGATACACCTCATGATTTTTATTATATTGATCCTATTCATATTCCCTAGCCTAACAAGATAAAGAATACATAATTTCTTTTAGACTTTGTTATGGTGTTTTTTTTGCAATCCTTTAATACTCAACATGGATCATTATATGGATAATCATTCACTCTTAGAGTGTTTATTGAGCTATTTGTTTCTTCATTCATTCTTTAATACTCAACATGGGAGTTTACTAGGAATGGGTCAACAGTATTTTGCTTCTAGATCTGATCTAGTTATCTATTGCTTAGTGTTCGTATAGAGTGTTTATTGCGCTATTTATTTCTTCATTCATTCTTTAATACGCAACATGGATCATTATATGGCTAATCAAAAGCAATATATTTTTTTAATGCAAAATACCCTAAATAAAATAATAAAAAAACCACTATCACTTAATAATCTTTTATTATACAAGTAATGAAACTAATGCTTCAACAAGCTTCTTTTACTAATCCCCTTTGTAAAATCCAATAAGTCTAACATTAATAGAATTGTGATTAAGTAATTAGTCACCAACCTTTATAATGTCAAGAGGCAAAAGGTATAAACTCCTTTGACATTATCATATAAAAAATATAATCAATTTAATCCCAAAAATTATTTGTGTATACTCAGATATTTCAATATACTCAAATGCGAAGATTAACTGCACATAAAATCATTATATTTTTTTTTAGAATCAACTCACCTTTAATGCCACATTCCTCTCCTATCTTACTCCACTTCCTCTATAAATCACCTAAATAATAAAAATGGTTAACACTCTCTAGTTATTGTGTTTTTTTGTTTATATAGTCTCTTGTACAATAATCTTTGCATGTGGTGTTGATCAACAAAATATAGAGCAATCTATTATCAAGACAAGTTGTTAATATCCGTTCTCTTCTTTAGATAAATCACTGAATTGGAGGGAAAATAGTGTCCAGAAAATTTAGGGAAAATAGTGTCGCAGAAAATTTATCACTCGAGCAGCATACTAATGTCTCTTTCTTTTTGTTTATTTCTCTTATGAATTTAAAGAGAAATTTCAATAGATTACCATATTTCCCATAACATTCTTTTTTCCACAAAATCTTTAAATTATAGAACTCTCTTATAAATTTATCCCAGCATATTCGACTATGGATTATATGTTAAATTTTTTAAATTAAATATACATTTTCACTTTATGTAACATCATATATAATTTAATTTGGTATGCATTCATTTCATTTGAGCATTAATTTACAATAAATTTTTTAATGCAACTGCGTTGATTTTATCATTGGTTTTCATTGCTTTCATCATTGTTAAATTTTACATTAGTGCTAGGAAATGTGTTATTGTATAGTTAACATCATTTATGTCTCTTATGTTCTTTTTTCTCGATACAGGGATAGAATTTATAAATCATAAAGTGAGCATAATTATGTCTAATTTTAATGAGGAAATAAATAATGACAATATTAAAGATGTGAGAAGTGGATAATTATAATGAAAAATAAATAATGATAATATTGAAGATGTGAGAAGATAAAGTGAGCATAATTATGTTTAATTTTAACGAGGAAATAAATAATGATAATATTGAAGAAGTGAGAAGTGGACAATTACAATTGAAAATAAATAATGATAATATTGAAGATGTGAGAAGTGGATAACTACAATGGGTTAGAAGATGAAAACAAAGTCAACCAAAACTACAATATTATCCATTTAATTGTCTTTTCTTTTAACTCATGGGTTAAGAAGGATAATTTTGGGGTTAATTCAACACCCAATGCACTACATGCTACAAAAACATAGTTCTTAAGTTATTTGTGGAGTGTTTATGATAATTTTGGGGTTAATTCAACACCTAATGTACTAAAAAAACATAATTCTTAAGTTATTTGTGGAGTGTTTATGATAGTTATATTTTGTATAGTATTTTTTTTTGGATGTGAATGTTTTCTTGTGTAAATCAATCCCAATTCTGAAGATTCATTAATGTAATTAGAGTTCCTTTGACCTCTCAAAACAAAATTGTAATATGTAGGATAACAAAAATGTAAAATGTATAAAGAAATTAATAAAAGTTGAATTTAATTGATATAACAATAATGTTTCAACTTTGATTTGAAAATATATGTAAAA
>JASDQU010334026.1:0-12726 GCA_032191745.1 Picea mariana
TTAATTATAAATATTATTATGTTTGTTGTTGCGGTGCCCACCCGCTATAGCTGCACTATCCAACTGTAGTTTGGATGCAAGATCCTTTGGCAAACACTATGGCTGTTCCATCCAACTGTAATTTGCATGCATGATCCATCGAGCTATTAAAACAAAAGGAACAACCAAGAAATGGAAGCATGTCCTCTGCAACTGGAAGCCTTTTCCGCATCCCCCCTTCCTGTCCTAGCTATTACCAGGTGATCTCTACTTTCTCTTGCCACTCTTGGCTCTCCAATCGACCAAGAATTTGGTGGCCTTAGCCACAAGGCTGTATTCCACCGCCATAAATATTAGAAATGCAAGTTTCTCGCATTTTAGAGGGGCAGAGTTGTCTTCTTCGGCCTGATAATCGACCTGTAGGCTCTTGATATATAGTGAATTTGTGCAAGAAACGAACCATGGCAAAGAAAAGAAAGACAAAGGTAAAGCGTTTAAGTCTCTCTCATAAAGGGGGCTACACATTCTCTCTCATGCAATATTTAATTTTGTTGGGTGGCCTCTTTCTCCACAAAGTTTCCATTTTCAAATGTGTTGGGTAAGAGGGAGCAAAGTCTCTAGTCCGAGGGCAAGGTTTGAGCTTCTATTTTGAGAAGCGACTCCATGAAACCACTCAACTAAGCACAACACTAATAACAAGTGCGTTTTACCTCCATAGCTTGTTTATCATGCTTAGTTTTGGTTAGTTTTTAGTTATGGGATTAATTGATGGCTGGTTCGACCAAATGAGTCGGTATAGAATCCTAAGAATGCAGTAGCTCGAATAGTGAATGGAAATGGAAAGAACCATGATGCTCCCTATCTGGACAATGTGCTATAGCATCTTGACAACCATGGAACCGCTGGAGTTCAGCGGAGACATTGATTTGTTCAAGAACAACACCGCCTTACACCCCAAGGCACCCTTTGTAACCTATGATCGTTGTGCCATGGAGCCCGAGCCTGAGCTGGAGCTAGTCACACACAACCTGCAACTGGGCGGAAATACACATTCTGAGCAACATTTTTGAAAAAGACACATCATAAAACTACGAGGCCTGAAATGACAGATTGGTCCAAAAAATTTCAAAATGAAAGGGCCAGTTTAAAGAGAAATTTTCCCAAAAAGTAAAGCATTAACCGAATCGTGCACATGAATAATTAGGAGTCACTCTTGTTTAGTTTTTTTTACATGAAAATTGCTATGTGGCAGGCCCGACTTCCAGGTATTTGGTTCTCTTTATAATACTTGAAAACCTTCATAGATGAAGCTTCACGTTGGTATTTTACAATTCCTATAGGGCTTGGAAGAAGAATATACATAAAATTAATCAAGTAACAAGAGTAAATAAAGAATTGAAGTTGAGATTGTGGTTAACAGAGAAATCCCAACCATGTTATTCCACAGTTCCAGTTTTCCCAGAGAGTCCATGAAACCACTCAACCTAGCGCTGATAACAGATCGCTTTTCCTCCATAGCTGTTTTATCATGGTTAGTTTTTTAGTTCTAGGTTTGATTGATAGCTAGTTCTATTTGTAATGCTCTACTGTAAATTTGGTGAAAAAAACAATAAAAAGGCTTTCATAGATGAGCAGAAAACGAGATTTTGTGAAGTTAATGTTTATTTTCAGAAAACAAAAGTAATTACATAAATCCATGTATAAGAGACATGACCTCTCTATATATGTGTGTGTTTGCCTACTTTACAAACCATGAAAAATTGGAGAGAATTTATGTTTACAAAATTGAAGAATGAAATGTATGTGGTGATGCAATTTCCCAGTTTAAGAAAAATAAAGAAGATGTATTCAATAACAATGCATCCATTAAGTTTACACAACTTCTTGGTATTACCCTCTTTATAACCATGTTTTAGAGCTTCAAAAATTGATATGGACAAAAGCAACAATGCATTGAAGAATTAAAAAAATAAATTATTGATTAATGTAACTTTTACTCTGACCTGTACATTTGAGGACGTACATAAAATAGAAGTAATATTTTCTACTCTATAGAAAACTGGCAAATACATATTTGTTTCTGTACCTGGAGCTGTGTAACCAACACTAAAGGGAAACAAAGGCCCTAACCTGCTCTGTGTGCACTGATTATTTCTTATAACTTGGGCCAAACCAAAGTCAACAATATGGGGTTCCAAATGTTGGTCCAAACTAAAATTCAATTATGAAAATATAAAAAAAAAACACAATTATATTAAATTTTATATTCTTATAAAATTAAGATAAATTTTATAATAATGAAATTATTGTCCTGTCAATTTGTATATTGTGGAACTTTGGGTGTTGTTTGGAGGACACAGAACAATAGAAGCACAATTTTGATCCCGCTAGTCCGGGAACCTGTGATCCAAAAAGTGGCTAAGTATGGAATGAGGAAGTCGTCGGTTGGACTCCTGATACATAAACATGTCTATAAAAGTGAACCTGTGAGTCTGCCAACCCGTGCACCTAGACATTTTCGGAAAAAAAACGAATAATAATAAACAAAAAGATACAAAATATAATAATAATAAACACAGTTATTATCCCATTCCAAGTTTATTAGATATCACCTCATAAAAGAGAACGAAGTTTATATCGATCATACATTTAAAAAAAATGGATTTAACATCCTTTAATAATTTTATGTAATTAAATTGTACAATATTAATTATTTAATATTAATAATTTAATAGTTGGAAATAATGTTTTTAGATAATGTTAGATAGTTGATAAGGATCACCATTCGTCAACAATATCTCTCGTCAATAATTAATAGTTGAATAACTAATTTATTAAAGATTAAAGGAAGACAATTATTGGGTGTATCCCACCATCCAATCTTACACCCTCCCTCATATTTTCAAAATAAAAAACACCTATCACTATAATTTAATATATCACACCTTTTAAATTCAATTAATATATTACTAATACAAACATGCAAAATATAATAATAATAAATACAATTTTTTTATCCCATTCAAAGTTTATTAGATATCATCCAAAAAATACAACCAAATTTATATAGATGAGAAAGTTTATTAGACATCAATAAAAAGTTATAATCAAAAGTACACAGCAAAGTTTTTTTAAAACTTAAAATTAACTATTCTTATTTTCAAATTTTGTTAATTTTATTTGAAATTTAAATTAAAAAAATAATTTATTCAAAATAAATTTTGATTTTTAGTCGAGTGTATTTACCTTAAACTTAAAAAAATTAGTTAAAAATTTTAAAATTCAATTATGAAAATATTAAAAAAAACACAATTATATTAAATTTTACATTCTTATAAAATTAAGATAAATTTTATAATAATGAAATTATTAATAAATAAAAGTATTAATTTTTTTTATTCATTTTAATTTGAATAATTAAAATTATTTAAAAAAAATACATGTTTAAATTAAAATAAATATCTAGATTTTATTAAAATATCTATGAAAGCTAATGGTTATATGGAAGTTTGAGACCATAAAGTTTAAATTTCGTTCCTATAACAAATGAAAACGGAAGGAAACTCAATCTAAACAATTTAAAAGCCAAAATTTATCTTTTGAATTGTCTTGGTGATTTGATATATGGAAAAGTTATGCAATGCAACTCCGCAAAAGATATTTGAGACAAACTTTAGAATGTTTATGAAGGAGATGCACAAGTCAAGGTAGCAAAGCTTCAAACTTACAGAGGTTAATTTGAACATCTGAAGATGAAGGAAGATGAGAATATAACATATTACTTCTTACGAGTTGATGAAACAATGAATGCAATCAGAGGATTGGGAGAAGAAGTGGATGAATCTATAATTGTTCAAAATGTACTAAGATCTCTTACAATGAGATTCTATCCTAAGATATCAACACTAGAAGAAAGAACATATATGGATTCAATAAGCATGGACGAACTACATGGAATTTTCGCATCCTATGAAATGAGAACCGACCAAGAGAATCCAGTTAGAAAAGAAGCAACATTCAAATCATCCAAGAAGTCAAAGCAAAAGGGAAATCAAAAGGAAAAAGAAGATAGTAGCAACAATGACATCTCATAAGACGATGAAGAAGTAGCCAACTTTGTCAGAAGACTGAAAAAGGGAACCGACGAAAAATTTAGAGGTAAGCTTCCACTGATTTGTTTTAATTGTGATGGTATTGGTCATTTTGCTAACAAATTTCCCCATAAGAAAAAGAAAATAAATGAAGAAGATTATTCAAATAGAAAACAAATTTACAAAGGAAAGAAAACCAAAAATAAATTCTTCAAGAAAAGATTTTTCACAAAAGAAGATAACACCTCATCAGATGAAGATGAAGACAGTGGAAGTGAGACAAAAAGGATTCTATTCATGGTAGTAGAAGAGTTCAATGAATAAGACATCGAAGAAGAATATGAAGAGATAGAAGTTGACTATAGAGAAGAATTGATGAGTGCTATAGAAGTTAGAAAAAGGGAAAAGAAGAAAAACAAGTCACTACATGCATAACTAAAAATAAAAGAGGAATCTCAAAGTTCCAACTCTGGAGAACTAGAAAAAATGATCACTCAATTAAAAATTCAAGTTGAACAAGACAAAAGAATTGAAGAAGCACTCAAGGAACGGTTAGAAGAAAGAGACATGATCATTGGAAATTTGGAAGCAAAGATTGTCACATTGAGAAAAGATATTCAAAAGAAAAACATGCAGAATAGTTCTAAAGTTTTGGATAACATTATTAACAGTCATGGACAAAATCATGACAAGTCCGGACTTGGATACAATCATACAAGAAATGTATCAATATCGAAAACAATAGATCAAGAAACACATCCAAGAATATATGCAGAGACAATCAGATGAGACAAGAAGTTTTAAAAGGAAGATCACAGGGACACTCCTCCACCCAAAAGATTCAAATTTAAGCATCAACGAAAGTAAGAAACAACCAGGCCTCAAGAAGAAGAAGGATTTAGAAGAGTAACTCATTTTAGAAGATCTTCAACTCCTAGGTATCAAACTATCTTCTTTGGTTTATGTTATTCATGTAATAATTTTGGAAATAAAGTTATAAATTGCAGAGCAAATAGCAGAAATAGAAACAAATATGAAATTCATGCACAAAATGGTTATCCAAGAAGGCCTAGTGAAACACAGAGAAGAAGCTACAACATATTTGAGTCTTTGAGCATTGAAGTGGAATGTTACAAGTGCAAAATATTTGGACACATAGCCAAATATTTTAGAATGGCAATCCCTCCTAGAGTATCACAACATAATAACAACAATCACAGATTGGAACGTCAACAAAGAATATGGATAAGAAAGCAGAATCAATATAACAATGAAGAATGCACACTTTCTCTACAAGATAAACACAAGAAATGTGGCTGGTATGTTGATATTGGCTGCTCAAAGAACATGACAGGTGATGAGGACAAGTTTCTAACCTTGAGAAAGGAAAGAGATTGATCAATCTCCTTTGGAAACAATGACTCAACTAGAATCATTAGAAGAAACACAGTCATAATTGGAAACAAGGATAACAAGGCAAAAAATGTTCTACTAGTGGAAGATATGAAATATAATCTTCTAAGTGTAAGTCAAATGTGTGACCAAGGTCACAAACTTGTGTTTGATTGATAGAAGTGCGAGATAAGAAAAGTAGGTTCAGGCAGATTGGTTGCAACAACTGTAAGAACTTCAAGAAACATATATGTATTAAGTTTATAATTAAGCCCCCTTCAATTTCCACCTCTTAGCCATACCTTCTGATTTTCCTATAGGTATATTCAGACATTATTACAAATATGCATTAAATATCTCTTAAATATTGTATAAAAACACTAAAGATCACAAAAAGAATCACATATAAGAAAACTAAAATTCAAAACAATATTGATCTTCAATAAAATTGTCATAACATTAGGATATTTACATGTAGATAGACATCATACAATTACAGTCTCCCTTACAAAACTGGCCAACAAAGTGAAATACAGATCCCACACCTTTGTTCTCTCTAAAGATTACTCCTACTATCTTTGATCTGACAAGCCTCTCCTTTTCCTATCATTCTACGTACAACCTTTATATCACCCAATTCCCATAAAAAATGCCAAAATGTAGAACGTTTTGAGAATGCCTATATATTTATATGATCCCCTTGGGACAACCTTGATCCATATGATGGTGAAATAATTCGATAATAATTATCTTTACATGTCCTTGAGTGAGTTTTTATAGCTCATGGTTTTAGAAACATTCCTTTGCGATTTTCATTTGACAATGGGGTGCCACATGGCCCTTATGGTAATAGTCGATTATGGGTTGTAATTTTGACGATGATTGGACTCTGTCGCAATATTAATGGAAGTCAGAGCACCAAGATAAAAAATAATGAAATTTTTATAGTTAGTTAGTAATGTCCGACAATATGATCTATTTTATCCCTACCGTCGGAACTCCCCGTCAGACTTCGACACCATATGTAGTAGTTAAGACCTCCCACTTCCATGACTATCTTACTCCTATTTTTCATGTTCCTAAACCCATTTACATGCTTTTGTTAGGATATTTAGATACTTAGGAGTTAGTTAAGATCTACTTGGTCTAATGTGTCATTAGGTAAAAGTGTGTTTCTTTAGTATGCATTAGTATGCATTTGTAGTTAGGAAATCCGATGATCACGATATGTTCCCAACATAGAGTGATCTGACAGTTCATACTCTCCTCGATCTTAATGACCATTGATCCATGGCTTAACACCCGATTGTTCCATGATCTATATTTAAAGAGCATGGAGGGTCATTCGCTGATGATCGATTGTGAGAAACTCTCTTGTAAAATCTCTCTGTAATCTTTTTCTTTTGCATTAATAAACTGCTCCAAGTGGCCACGTTGGCTGGGGCCGTGGATGTTTCCCCGTAGAGGTTTTACCACATGAAAACATTGGCATGTTGATATTTGATATGTTTATGTGAGTGGTTACTGAAGGTGTTCCTCCTCTATTGGAATACATGTGTTTTCGAACATGGTATCAGAGCCTGTTTGAAGATCAGCTCCTGTTGTAGATCGAGATCGTGAAGCCAAGTTGCCTCATCTCCATTTTCTATCATTTCCGTAGATTTATGGGCTGAGAGGACTGTTCCATTTTGTTCAGAGCACTTGTTTCATTTACGAACACTTTTTTTTTCACTCGAAAAGGTTTCCATTTTCCCAAGATACGACCATTACAGTTAGATCCGGAGGTATAAAGCTTGAATACACATTTTTAAAATTTTTGCAGAGTAGTATTTTGGTTTTATTTCGGTTTTGTATTATTTATTTCTGGGTTGCTACTCTTTTAGAATTGTGTATGCTCTTTGCCTCGTGCCCTGTGTGATCTCGGAAAATAAAAAACAAATAGTAAAAGGTGCATCTTCCGGGTAAGCTAAACAGGATCTAACCCTTGTTGTCATCGAGAAGCGAATTTTTTTTCTTTTGTAAAAAAGAGTTTTTTTTAGCACGCTCTCCAAGACCGGCTTTCAACAACAACAACACCGCCAATCCTCCTTCTGAACATTACAATATGTTTTTCTATACCATTTGGTTAAAATTTTCCTTATTAAGTAAGAGGTCTCGAGTTCAAGTCTCTCTTTTGTTACTTTTTTTGAAAACGTTCATGCTAAAATTGTAAAGTGTATTTCACTTCAAGTATAAAAGTGAACCACTATAAGTAGCTTTAGTATTTTATTTTAGAGTTATTTATTTTGCATGAAGTAACTTCATTGTAAAAGTGATCCCCACTTCTCTTTATAAAAGTGGGTCACTTCATAAAACAAATTACACCACCACATGGTCCTTTGGTTATCGTTTATGCTTTTTTTTAAAAGGGCATAACTCTCACATATGAAGTCCGTTTTAAGTGCCGTTTTTTTTAAAACTGCATAACTTTTCGAGATATTTCCATTCAGATCATCAGTTTTAGTTTTTAAATCCATATTATCTACATATTTAATATGACTTCTACAAGTAATCTCTTACTTACCAACACCAACTACTTCCAATGGAAATCCCATATGGAGGATTTATTAAGAAGTAAATACTTGTACCAGATTACCTTGGGAAGAGAAACAACACCCACTGATGCTGATAAGAAATCCAAATGGGATAATAGGAATGACGAAACACTTGGATTAATCAGAATGTCCATCTCTCACGATTTAAGGTTCCACCTTCAATCAATTGATAAACCCAAAGAAACTTGGGAAAAGATTGAATCTATGTTTGGTAAACACAATATTATTCGAGCACAACAGTTAGAAAATCAAGTACTAACTTTAATTCCAAGTGATTTTTCTTGCATTGAATACTATCTATCTAAGTTCAAAACACTTAGAACTTTAAGTGAAGAATGTAAGTTAAAGATAGACGAAGATCGTTGCATCTATCTTATTCTTTCTATGCTAGGTAGTGCATATTCTGTGTTTGTATCTACCTTTTATGCCATGCAAGAGGCTCTAGGGACAACTTATGTAAAACCCACTCTTGAGAACTTTTGTGATGCTTTGATTAGAGAGAAAGATAAACTAGTACAACTTGGAGTGATCAACACTGCAGGTACCTCCAACAAAGCCTTAGTAGTCCATCAGAAAGATAAACCCAAGAATCCCAAGAAGCAACATCCTCGCCACAACAACAAGAAATATAAGGGTCCCAAACCCACTCAGACAGTTCTACTCCTAATGGAGACAAAGGCACAAAATACAAAAATAAGAAGACTAACAGACATTGCAACTTTTTTGATAAATATGGTCATGATGAGTCCAAATGTTTCAAGAAGATGACAACTTTAGAAGCAACGACAAAGAAGCACAACATCAATATTGATTCTACTTCTTCTTCTTCTCATGGACATGCACTTTCAACTTCTGGTTTCTCCTTCAATACAACTTCTACTTCTACTTCAAATGAATGGCTTATTGATTCTAGAGAATCTTATCATATGGCTAAGGATAAAGACATATTTTCTACTCTAAATGAACGTAACACCAAGAAAATATTTGTTGGTGATGATAGATCTCTTAGTGTTGAAGGATCTGGAATAGTTCAAGTAGAAAATGATCATTTCAATGATGTATTATGTGTTCCAAGTCTTTCTTGTAACCTTCTACCAGTATATCAAATCACTCATTCAGGTGAAGGTAAAACCGTAGAGTTTTCACCTCACCAAGTTGTAATCAAGGATCTAAGAGATCCTAAGCATGTTCTTGCAACCGGAATTGCTGATAATATTACTAGGTTGTACAAGTTTGACAACTTTGGGTCATCATATTTTTCATTAGTTTTTGTTGCTCATAGTGATGACTTGAGCAAACTTTGGCATGAGCGGTTTGGTTATCTAAACTATCGCTCATTACAACAACTATGTAATCAACAGATGGCGACTGGTCTTCGTCTTGTTTCATGCAGAGATGGTGTTTGTGCCGGTTGTGTTCTCGACAAACATCATCGAGAAAGTTTTGACAAACGTGCCTCTTGGCACGCCTCGAGTCCTTTGCAACTTGTTCATAGTGATTTGTGTGGTCCACTTTCTACTCCTTTTTCTGGGTGCAAGTATTTCTTAACTTTCATTGATGAATTTTCCAGACATACTTGGGTTTACTTCTTAAAACTTAAGAGAAAAGTTTTTGACAAGTTTTTGGCCTACAAGGCCCTTGTAGAAAAGCAATCTGGACATCAAATTCAAAGGTTAAGAACAAATAATGGAGGCTAATATGTAAACAATAATTTTACAAGTTACTGCACTACATAGGGAATCCAAATGCAACACACTGTTCCATATACACCACAACAAAATGGTGTTGTTGAGAGAAAGAATCACACATTAAAAGAAATGGCTAATTGTATGATCTAGTCTAAGGGATTAAGTCTAAAGTATTGGGCGGAAGCCATCAACTGTGCAAATTACATAGTAAATTGCACTCCCACAAAGGCTCTTAAAAATATAACACAGGAAGAAGATTGGACTAAAATTAAACCAGATGTAAGTCACTTCCATGTATTTGGCAGTATAACATGGGCTCACATTCTTGATGAGAAAAGAAAAGCATTACAGCCTAAAATTGAGAAGTGTATATTTGTTGGTTATTCTGAAGATGTCAAAGGTTATAGACTTCTTCAAACACATTGTAATGAAATTATTATTATATGAGATGTTAATTTTGATGAAAATCTCTTGGCGAGTGAGCCTAATTCGACGGTTGTACCTTCTTCGGCCCGCGAGCCATATTCGACGTTTGTGCCTTCTTCTGTTCTGGTTTCTTCTTCAGATGATGACAGTGAGGATGAAAATCCACCTCCGCTTGCTCACCTTCCTCTAGATGAGTCCTTTGAACCTGAACCAACACCAGCTCCACTGCTTCCTAGATGGGTCTATTCAACACGTGAAGCAGCTGGCGATCTTGTCGGCGATCCTTCAGATCAATGTCAGACATGTTCACAGTTCCAGCGAGCCTCTTCTCTTTTGGCTCAAGTTTCAGAAACTCATGATCCAGAGACATTTGCAGAAGCTTCAGGTCATCCAGATTGGGATACAACAATGAATGAAGAGTATCGTTCTTTAATGGAAAATGGTACTTGGGATCTTGTACCTCTTCCAAAAAGAAGGAAACTTGTCAGATGTAAATGGGTCTACAAAACTAAGTATGCATCAGATGGAAGTGTTGAAAGACACAAGGCTCGGTTAGTTGCCAAAGGATTTTCCCAAGTTGAAGGAATTGACTATAATGAAACCTTTGCCCCTGTAGCCAAAATGAATTCCATCTGCCTTGTTCTTGCCCTTGCTGCCTCACATAAATGGGAGGTCCATCAGATGGATGTTAAATCTACCCTCTTGCACAGAGATCTGGAAGAATAAATCTACATGGAACAACCTCCTGGCTATGTCTACAATGTATCTAGCCTTGTTTGTCGCCTTAAGAAATCTCTTTATGGTCTCAAGCAATCTCCCCAAGCTTGGTATGAAAAAATGGTCATCTTTCTTATTGCCACTGGATTCTCTAGATGCCATTCTGATCCTAATGTCTATACCAAGAAAGTAGGAAGCCATCTCATAATCCTTGTCCTTTATGTTGATGACCTTATCCTTAATAGTAGTGATTCAAAACTTTTAAAACTAGCCTTAAGAAAAACTTTGAAATGACAGACTTAGACTTTTTACACTATTTCCTTGGCCTCCAAGTTTTTCAAACAATGCATGAATTTTTCTTTCCCAGTCAAAGTATGCTTGTGACCTTCTTCGTCACTTTCACATGGATGATTGTAAACCAACCCCTTCTCCCTTCCAGTTTGGAGTCAATCTTACTGCCACCTGTACTTCTCCCAAAGTTGATGCCACCCTGTACTGTCAGTTAGTTGGTAGCCTCTTATACTTGACTCATACCCGTCCTGATCTTTCCTTTGCTATTGGTCTTGTTTCCCGGTATATGCAAACACCCCATGAAATCCATTGGAAATTAGCTAAAAGGTTACTTCTCTATGTCCATGGTACAATTTAGTTCGGGATACATTACAGTTAAGGGGGGACTCCTTTATTGGTTGGTTTCAATGATTCAAATTGGGCCGACGACCCTGATGATCGAAAGGCTACTGCAGGTTATGTTTTCAGCCTTGGTTCAGGACCTGTCACTTGAGCTTGTAAGAAACAACATGCTATTGCACTTTCTTCAATAGAAGCAGAGTACTGAGCAATGGTAAATGCAAGTCATGAAGCCTTGTGGCTTCGATAGATCCTTTTAGAGTTTGGATTCCAGCAACAACATCCGACCAGCCTTTGGTGTGACAATCAAAGTGCCATCAAGCTCTCCAAAGACCCAATTCAACATCAGCGTAGAAAACACATTGAGCTACACATGCACTTCATCAGAAAGCTCATTCATGATCAAGTTATTGAAGTTCTCTTTTTCCCTACAGAAGATCAAGTTGCAGACATTTTCACAAAGTCTCTTACATAAGAAAAGTTTTCCAAACTTTTATCTATGTTAGGAGTTCAGGAAGTTGTCATTAAGGGGGGATAGGCTCTAATGCCTCCTGTTGAGTCCATTTTTGTGCTTCCATAAACCATACTTTTTCCTCTTTATTTATCCATTTTACCTTCATTTCATCCCACATTTTCCATGAAATAGCCTATGCAAGGTATATTTGTCATTCTTTAGCTTTAGAATTGAATTTTCTAAATTTTAGCATTAAAATTGGAAATTTACCAGAAATTACAGGATTTGACCAAATCCCGTAAAAGCTCCGTGGTTTGTATACTTGCAGGACACCTGGGAGAAATATAACACTTGGGTTGTGTTCCCTGATGTACAAGGATGGAGAATGATCTATTATATTCGAAATCTGAGCCTTCCAGATGTCCGGTCAATGCTGGTCAAACAGGGCCACTTCAGCAGAAATTGCCGTGTTTCAGCGTTAAATCTTGGACAGTTTTGGATTTCGTGGGATTTTGACCATATATTGAGGATCTAAAGGAGGAATTCGACCCTCCTAGTATATTGTGGATCTAATTATGATATTTAGGAGACATTTTAGCATTTTTGGTTTTAAGACTCTTGTATAAATACTCTTAGGCTTAAACTAGTAAGACACTCTTGATATGAATGAAGAAACTTGAGAATTTGCACTCTTGAAGATCAGCTCTATGTTTTGTTCATATGAATGCTTATGGTGATTTGAATGCTACTGGAGT
>JASDQU010334027.1:0-12633 GCA_032191745.1 Picea mariana
AATTTCTTTCCACAATCATCAGAAATATGAAACAAAGAAACATATCCAAATATGGAGGTGGTTGACTAAGGGATTTCTTCCACACCATCATTAGAATAGATTCATAGAAGAAACAACTCGAGTCAAAATATGATTTAACAGATAGTTTTCATAATATACAAATTCAACCCAAAAGCGAGGAGGAAAGTATTTGGCTTGCAAAATAAATCTATCCATTTCGAATAGCATTTGATTCTTTCATTCTGCAATGCCATTTTGTTGATGGGTATGAGGAATTGATCGCTTCCATTTAATAGAATATAGAACAAGGTATTCTTCAAAGGGTCGATTCACA
Source organism: Picea mariana (assembly GCA_032191745.1). NCBI lineage: Eukaryota > Viridiplantae > Streptophyta > Pinopsida > Pinales > Pinaceae > Picea > Picea mariana. The sequence goes on from JASDQU010334027.1 coordinate 335, forward strand.
TGCTCACCACCATTTTCTAATCTGAAGAACTTGATGGGTCGACCACATTGATTTTCAATAAAGGCCTTATATTATTTGAACTTTTCAAAGATATGATTCATGTTTTCAGGAAATAAACCCAAGTGAAACGAGAGAGATCATTAATAAAGGTTAAAATATACCTTGCATTTACTAATGAAGGTAGATTGGCGAAGCAAATATAATTGTGAACCAAAACTAGGAGGTTATGTTATTTCCATTCTTTGCAAGAGTCAAAGGGTGCTTGATGATGCTTTCCTAGCACACATCCTCTATAGACTCTATCAAGGGAAAAAAGTTTAGGTATACCAACAACCATATTTGTGTTGCCATGGAATGCATACTTCGAAAACTTACGTGTCTAAGTTGATCATTCCAAATTTGACTTTGTTTATTAGTCTGAGTAATAAGAGAAGTCAGTTCAAAGTCAGGTTGAGTTGTTTCACAAGACTTATACAAATTTTCCTTTGAGTTGGAAAACCCTGCGGTGACAATCAACTGACCTTTCTTTAGATCTTTGAAAACGGATATATTACGCCAAAAATCCCCAATATTACCTATCTGTGTTAATTGAGAAACTAACAACAAATTGGAACTGAGGTTTGACACATTATAGGCATTGGCAATCCTTCCATGTCAACAGGGAACATCACCATGACCAACAATTTCGAGAGAAAATTCATCAACAACATAGATATTTCTCTCCATATATTTATCTAAGGACGTGAACAAGAAAACATATTTAGTAATATGATGAGTTCATATAGAATTGACTACCCACTCATTATGTGTATAATGAGAAATCAATTCTTAAGAAGTTATGACTTGGAAGGCGAAATTATCAGCAAGTAAACGATCAGTGAAAATGTTTCCTTCAATTCACTTGACATTTTCCATTAAGTCATTTGTATTCTTGTGGCAACATCTTTCCACATGTCCAGTCTTTATAGAGTACTGACATGTCTTCTTCTTTCGATTCTTCTGGGGAGTATTTGTCTTCCCTTTAGTTTTCTAGTTGAGGCATCTAAATATTTGTATAGGGGTATCAAATTGTTCTCTTTCTTTATGATTCACCTTTCCCTTTACTTTGAGAAAGTGATATTGATGTTATCCACCAAGCTTCCCTTCATCAAGTAATCTATGTTGAACATTAATCAATAATCCCAAAAAAATGTCAAAAGTATAATCATTCCCATTTTCTTTGTGTGTCTTCTAGTTGGTGTGGACAGTCGAAACAAACCCATCGAATGGTGTTCTAAAATTCACTCGGACCAGCTCGATGAGTTTTATATATTTCTTATGATAATTATTTCCACATTCACGCAATTTCAACTGCAGTTCCTTTAAACGCACCAAATAGTCCTCAATTTTGTCTAAAGAATTAGGATTAAGAGAGATCAACTCTTTCTCCAATTGCATGACATGGATTTCATCGAATTTTTCGACTAGAAACTTCAATTTCTTCCAGAATTGATGAGGGAATTCAATTCCACTAGTGTGAAATTGAATATCCCATGAGATATAGGTCGTGATGATCCCCATAGCCTCATCCTTATTTCCATCAACAACAAACTTCATGTGATCATTTGTTGGATTTGGAATCGTGGTCTTCATATATTTCCACGGTCCTTTACTCTTCAATAGGTTTTCCATGTCATGTTCCTAGATAGAATAACTTGATTCATTCATAACAACAAGATCAATCCTCAAATCCATCTTCAATATCTTAACAAATATTATTTGTTTTCAAAGTTACAGTCAACAAATCACCGGCCCAGAATCGATCACAAATAGACCTGACTAAGTAAAATTTGCATAAAATAGTCGATGTTTAAACCAATCGCTCTAATACCATGTTGAGTATTGGGTGTAACCTGATACAAAACAAATAAATATAATTGGATATAATCGAAGAGGAATAACTTCAAAAAATATAGGTGGTGTCTAAAGACACTGTTACATTACATAAGAAAAACAAATTATGATTAGAACATTACAATGGATATTGAAAATCTTCACACATGTTCACATCCCCATATTACAACACAAGAATGACCCAACTAATCCTTTATTTACAGTCTCAATATCTATCCAACTTCCTAGAAATCAGAAAGATCTTGTCCATATAAACTATTGGTGGTTAGAGTTAACTCCATCAAATCCATGTCTACTAGTCGGCTCGTCAAACTGACTCGACCAAATTGTCCATACATCCAACTCGTAGTCAATTTCTCATATGGTCAATCCACCAAACAACTATCTTCCACTGTTGGTTCACTCTCCGATCGACAAACTTGTTGACTATTTGATTAACTAATGTAGATATCTGGTCAATCACTCAACATAATGTTTCCATATGTTGATCGACCGTTGGATCAACTGATTCCAGGAGAAGTGTGATGAACCATCAGATTTTATGGTTCCAACAAGACCTATGTAGAGGATGAAGGGAATCCTTTCTAGCAAGCAACCATGAACAAGGAGTACAAATCCCCCCTCAAGAACCAAAATTGGGACTTGATTCCGCTGTAGTACCCCATTTTATTTTAGTATTATTATAAGACAAAAATTTTCTTTGAGGATGCTTGTTCACAAATGACCCAATTATTGAATTTTATTATGACGATCAAAAATTTTTGATTTGGATATATTATATTTAAAGTTAAAAACTGTTCAAAAGAAATGCATGGGAGGTTTAGCTAAATATTCTTATGCAATGATCTAATAAATGAATAATTATTATTAGTTCAGTTAATGATTTTTACATGTGACTTATATATATATATATATATATATTACAATTACAAATATTACTAATATCTTACTGAGTGTGATACATAACTATAAGGATATGTTGACGTGGGAATTGTCAAAAAGACTCTAGGATTCTAAGTTAGGGAGTCATACTTATATGTTAATTATGTTTTGTATAATTGAATTGATTAACATCGATGATGACAAAAAAATTTAATCGTGAATGCAGGGACATGGATTATGCTTTCCAATTTGACCCGGACATTGGTAATGGGGCCGTATAGAGCCATACTAGGTACTATCAAGAGAGGTGGAACAACTTCCTTGTTTCCACTTACTAGCACTCCTATCATGGTGAGAGTTGAAAAGTGAAAGACACTTTTTCTCAGATATTTCTCATTTTCATGAGGGTAGGTCGTAGACTTGGTCACTCACGAGGACAAACTGAGGGATGTGCAATAAGGTGAAATCCTTATTCTTCAACATCAATTAATCTCTCAATAGGGTAAATGGCATGAGTTAATGGTGACTCTTTAGTTGCACCACTTTTCTCATTGCTCAAGGTCGAATACTTGAAAGGAATGATGCATCGCATCCTTGGAGTATGTAAATAAGTCTTGAAGAGCATGGTGTGCATGAAACCCTTAGTATCCTTATGAAATTATGAATTTATATTTGAAAGTAAAAATGAAAAAAATAACTTAAGGTAAGAGTACAAAGAAAAATTATTCTTAAAATTTATTAATTAGTCTATGCACTTAGAAGTGAGAAAAACTTGATTCAAGATACTAAAATAAGATTTTATTAATAACTTTGGATAAGGTAAAATAAATAAATCAACTAGAAGGTAAGCTTGAGTTTAAGATGTGCATTTTTTTATTTTAGTTAATTAATTAATAAAAAAATATAATTTCATGAGAACTCTTAAACAATGAATAATTAGGGAAATTAAATTAAATTTAACTTCTTATCTTAAGCTAAAAAAAAAGAGAGTCTAAAGTTAAATGAAGAATACATTAAATAACCAAGACACTAAATATTCTCATGCATCAAAAATTCTCATGCATCAAAAATAGGATTTTGGCAGGAGATCTGGGAAACACCAAGGATAAATTATAGGAAGCCAAGGAAAAGTGGGTAAGAGAAATGAAAAATTATAGAAAGCCAAGGAAAAGTGGGTAAGATAAATGAATTGAAGTAAATTAATAATTGGCAATTTCATGTGCACCCTTGCATGTAGATTACACTTGTCTTGGAGAATAATCAAATGGGTAAGATAAATGAATTGAAGTAAATTAATAATTGGCAATTTCATGTGCACCCTTGCATGTAGATTACACTTGTCTTGGAGAATAATCAAATGGGTAAGATAAATGAATTGAAGTAAATTAATAATTGGCAATTTCATGTGCACCCTTGCATGTAGATTACACTTGTCTTGGAGAATAATCAAATGGGTAAGATAAATGAATTGAAGTAAATTAATAATTGGCAATTTCATGTGCACCCTTGCATGTAGATTACACTTGTCTTGGAGAATAATCAAATTAAGATAATTTTAAAATTACAAGTTATGCGTGAGTAGTAGGATATGTGTCAATAATATCATTTGTTATAAAAATAAGGTTTTGGGGAAGAAGAGAGGATTTGTTACACCTATTATTAGATGGTTGTCATAAAAACCCTTAGATATTGAGAATATCTATCGATCTCAATATTTATCGAGGGTTTGGATATTGGTGTGTTTCTTGATGTAGGAACCCTAAATCTTGTGAGTTTGAACACAAATATTTTGGCTACTAATTGGTATCTATATAGCTCGATTGCGGCTTTAGGGACCTTGGGGAAGACATGTGTTGGATTAACCGATGGGTCAAAATAACGATGGACAACGAGTTCACGCAATATTTAGCGAAGTTGACGCAACATTTGATGAAGTTGATGAAGATTCCTTTAAGTGAACCAAAAACTCGAGTTCACCTTGAAATTCAAAATACAAGCGAGGGTTGATGGTAACCCTTGGTTGTAAAAATAATTATCTATTGTGATTTAGTCCATTATTTGTTTGAATTTATAAATGGTAGCTACGTTAATACTTCAGAAATATGTTCAGACGATAATTATTGTGCAATTAAAATTATGTTTGACAATCAACAATTACTATATAGTTCATTTCTTATTTTATAATTTATTTTATTATAATGTATAAAAACCTATATTCATGCTGAAAACAAAAGCTTAGAGTGTTGTCCCTTTCTCATAAAACTTAATTGTATTTATAGAGATTCCTTTAATTGATTTCTCCCGAAACTTTGATAGAGCCAAAATTCTTGTCCGATTCATTCCACTTGCATTTCCAAACCTAAAGTATTTTCTAAGCACATCTTAATCCAGATCTACAACTCATATATGCTCCATCAGTAAATACGGTATCAATTATTATTATTATGTTAATTAAGGACCTCCTTACTAGAATAATGATTTACCATATGTACATCTAGGCTGCATGTTCTTTTGCTTTATGTATTTAAACTAGTCATGTTAAGTGAGGCACCAATAACTAAAAGAAAAACTAACCTTCAGGCTGCATGTTCTTTTGCTTTATGTATTTAAACTAGAGTCATGCTAAGTGAGGCACCAATAACTAAAAGAAAAACTAATCTTCATATTTGTTGTTAGTTAAATATTTAAATATTTTTGTTTATTTTAATTTTTGGGTCAACTAGTTTCCGAGGTGTAGGATAATCGGTGACGGAGTGTATTAAGGCACTTCGTGATGTTAAAGTTATTGGTTCGAAATTTGTGGGGAAAAAAAATCCAGCCATGTTAAGGGTTGGTGTGGCTCAGGCCGGGTGTGATCCTCAGGTGATTTTGACATCTTAGATGCCCCTGAATCGTGGTTTCTTAGCCAGAGGTTAATCCCACACGTCACGAGCAAACTAACAAACAAAATAAAATAAAATTGGAGCAACTATAATGAGTTTTTAATATATAAATAATAAAGTCTTAATTTTAACCAACTTTTACCAAAATTCTTAGAATCAGACGTATTTTTTGATTCCCCACCATACAATGATCTACATGTTTAGATGGTTGGTTTTTTTCCCTTGTATCATACGAATAGCTTCCCCTGGCGTAGCTTCTTGAATCTATGATGTATCATGCCTGTCAAGGTATTCCAATCAAAAATTTGTTTGTCGTGGATGTCCTACCATCCAACAGGGCATGTCCCTAAAAGAATGTTAACCAATGCACCCAATCCAGTCCCTTCATCAGGAAATACCATAACCATCTGCTCTAATTAACTAGGTAAATATTTATGCCCATAAATATTCTTTATTAATAATCCCTCCATCCCTTTCCACGCAATCAAGAACCATGCTCTTGATTATCCCACCCCCTCCTCTGGATCTTTATTGGTGAAGGCCACTTTGTTCAAAACAAAATATTAAATAAAACTTTACGATAAAGTTAGTGAAACATAAAAGAAAGATATCAACATTTGAGTCATCAATCGAAACTAACGACTATAGATTTATTTAAAAAAAAAAAAAAAGTAAAAATAGAAATACTACATAAATAGAGTGTACAAAGAATCGAGTTATCCTTGGTCAACAAAAAATAAAGAGAATGCACGAAAGTTAATGAATTCTTACACACAAATTTAACCTTGATTGAGATCAAAATACATAACTATCATGTCAATCCTGTTCAAGTTCAAGTAGAGGAAAACAATTGGAAACAAAGAATATACACAAAATAATGGAGCTATTAAGTTATTCTCTATATTCATATGAAAAACTAAATGCAAATACATAAAACTATATATTTCTCTAGAACACTCCATCTTCACATCTATCTAATAAATGCATATCCACCTATCAAGTATCTAGTGCATTTATGATGCTTATAAACTATCAATTTGGTCAAGTAAGTGGGAGTAATTACTTCGTTTAACGCTCCTCCTTAATTTCGACCATTATGCAAATCAACACAAGCAATGCCTAAGTGTTGTCTCTGAAATTAATAATTATTTATTCCCAATGGCTTGGTGAAGATATCTGCTAATTGTTCTTTCGAACCAAAAAACTATAACATAATTGATCCAGATGGATGTCGGTGGTCTCCCACCTATTCCAACTAACTCATTTTGGCAGTTTTCCAGTTTAGCAATTTTTCGTAGTTTTAAGGTCCCTCACTTCTCGGGTCGCTTTGAGGCACTAAATATAATTTTTAGGGCTCGCCAAAGCCATACTATAGACAGAGTCAAATTATAACGACAACATGTGTAGTCATCGGATATACATTTCCAGCGGGCTATTGTGCGACTAAAACGAAGATCATATGCAAAAGTTACGACCCTGGGAAATTGGTGTACTAACTTACTCCAACGGGGCCCACATGAATTTTGGCTCTTCATCTCCTAGGGTTAGGTTTTTGGATGTCTACGGTTTTGGCATTCTTGTTTATTGTAAAAAGGTTTGGAGAGCCTCATTGTAACCATCTTCTTGCGAATGAGTGCAACCGTCACATCTCTTCTCAGAGATAAGCCTCCACCATTCTAGCAAGCTTGTTTCCACTGCATTTTACAGTTTCAACACATATTCTTTCGAATAGAAACCAGTTTATGGTATCTTTGTTATCCTTGTGTTTCTGCGTTAATAATAATAATAATAATAATCTGTATTCATTTCATTCTTCTCATAAAATATGGATCAATGGTATCAGAGCAGTTTGCTCCTTGTTGTTCTTGATGCATGTCCCCGATGAGGTCAGGGTACATAGAATTGGGTCTCGAGCTTGTTTCTCTTGAGGAAAAAATATATCACACGCCCAAGCGACCCCTCATGGCAGGAGAAAATAAAGATGATAGGATAGGATATCCTTTCAAAATGTTACTCGAGGAAGTCGTCATGCAACAGAGGAATGAAATGATGGATAGTTTTGCGCAGATCCTTTGGTGACTACCAACAGGCGATGCATCTGCCTCGAACGAAGGCACCGCCCCCTTCAAGGTACAAATAAACTTTGATATTCCCATATTTGAATGTCAAATAGATGCAAATGTTGTAGACAAATGGTTGAATATGCTAGAAGGGTATTTTTTGTCCATAACTTTTCAAAGAGAGAAAAGATTACGTTTGCACTCCTCAAAGTCATTCCCCATGTCAAATATTGGTGGGATACTTTCTGTGAGCAAAAGGAAAACATAGGAACCCTCATTATTTACAGTCGTGGTCATGTGGGAGTCCTTCAGGGACACTATCAAGGAACAATCCTAACCTGTCGGAAGTTATACAGACCTGTATACAAAATGGACCACACTATAGGAGGAAAGAGACCAAATAGTGCCATAGTTCACAAATGTCTTTCATACCTTGTGCACCAAGCTGGGTATCAAAGATTCTGAGCAACATATGGTGATGAATTATCGCGGTGGTATGCATAGATACATCCAGGCCGAAATGGACTTTTTGGACATCTCATCCTTGATCATGGCCTATGGATATTCCATCAAAATTGAGCAAAAGATTAAAAAAAAGAAACGACAATTTGGGCGTAGGAACCCCTCACATTAGAAGCAAGTAAGGGGAATCCCCAACTCGCAAAAAAAGGACAGAAAAAAGACGGAAAACCTCAGGAAAACCAGTGTAGGCCGCAAGCAAATAAGGACACCAGAAAGACAAAGAAAGATATCGGGAAGTGGTGTGACTTCCATAAAAGCACTTGGCATAACACTGTCGATTGTCGCTCCAAGAAATTGCTGGTGGGTGAGGTGAATTCCTTTGAATCGGATGCGGTTTCCAAATCTGAGTCAAAACCAAAAAGGGGGAGACGGATCATTGACGCAGAATCTTGTGCCACAGTTTCTACCACCAAGGTCCAACCCAATGAACTAGACGAAGAAGGTGAGCACCTATTTCATTCACAGATATGGGTAAAAGGAACCTTGCTACACTTTATCATTGATAGTGATAGCCATAAGAACCTCATCTCAGAAGAGGTCTTCAAGAAGATAGCCCTACAGACAAAGATGCACCCGCATCCCTACACCATTGGATGGCTCTGCCAAGGAAGCAATCTTCGTGTCAGCCAACAGTGGTCCATGTCGTACGACATCAAGCCCTTCAAAGATGACGTATTGTGTGATGTTGCTCCTCTCGAAGTTTGTAATGTTCTTTTAGGACAACCTTATTTATGGAAATGTCATGATGTATATGAGTCTAGGCCTCGTAGTGTTATTATTACTTTGAACAGGAAATTATACAAGATACCTGAGGTAATCCCACCTAGTTCTATTTCCTTCATCATTGCCAAGAAATTCAGGAAGGTCATATCTCAGACCGAGAAGTTTGTCTTCTTCGCGATTCACTCTCATAGTGAGAAAAATATTGCGGCCACATACAGGGCCTTTGTGGCTGACCTCTCCACACAACAAAAGCAAGTGGACAAGGTCTTGGCAGAATACACAAATATATTCTTCTCACCTATCAAGTACCTCTGCACTTTCAGGTCAGGCATCCCATCATTCTGACCCCTGACGCATCGTTTCCCAATGGTCGATTCTACCACCGCTCTCTATTAGAGAATGAGGATATCAAGTGACAGATCCAAGAAATTCCCCATAAGGGGCACATCCGTCCCAACTCATCACCTTGTGGGAGCCCAATCATGCTGGTGTAGAAGAAAGACGGGACCTGGTGACTCTGCATTGATTACCGGGCCCTAAATAAAATCACAATTAGGAACCGGTACCCGATTCCCAAAATCAATGATATTCTTAATCAACTCAAGGGGGTCAAATACTTCAGTAAGATTTATGTAAAGTATGACTACCACCAAGTCCCCATAGAAGAGAAAGATGTATGGAAGACCACCTTCAAGTCAAAAGAAGGTCTTTTTGAATGGATGGTCATGCCCTTTGGTTTGAAAAATGCTCCATCAACTTTCATGAGGATCATGGACGATATCATGTGACCTTTCACCAATAATTTTATAGTGGTGTCTCTAGATGACATCCTCATCTACAACAAGACTTGGGTGGAACACTTGCATCATATTCAATAGGTTATGCACACCCTGCGGCAGCACAAGCCATATTCCAAATTGGAAAAATGCTCCTTTAGCATGGACAGGGTCCAGTACCTAGGCTACATCGTGGATCAACATGGTGTGCATGTGGATCCAGCCAAGATTTAGGTCATCCGTGATTGGACTGCCCTAACCACACTCACTGAGCTTTGGAGCTTCTTAGGCCTTGCCAATTTCTATTGCAGGTTCGTGTTGGGATTCTCCCATATTGCATGAGCCCTCATCCAAGTAACCAACGATGGTGGTAAGGAAAAATTTATGTGGGTCATGTCCCAACAACAAGCGTTCAATGATTTAAAGCAATGCTTGTTCTCAACCCCATTACTTTCATTACTGGACCTGTAACAACCCTTTGAGATCAAGACAAATGCTTCAGACTATGTTGTGGGTGCAATTCTCACTCATCATGGCCACTCTGTGGCCTATCATAGTGAGACACTATTAGATGTTGTCTATAAGTACCCTACTTACAAAAAAGAAATGTAATCCATTGTGAAAGCATGCCACTAGTATAGACATTGCACTCTTGAGAAGGAGACAGTCATCCACATGGATCATAAGCCACTGCAATTCACAAGACAGAAGGTAAACTACAGAGTGATCGCCATCATAATTGGTCCACATACTTGCAACAGTTCCACCTCAACATCAAGTATAAAACAAGAAGTACCAACTGAGTCTCTAATTGCCTCATTCGACCTCCAGTCAGGGCACTCACCACAGTGCTAGATTCTTGCGGCCACGAGACCTCTAGATGGCCCAATATTTATGAGATAGACCCTGACTTTTCCATCACATACCAAATGTTGGGCGCAAACTCAGCTGTCTCTAATTTCCATCTTTAGGACAGGCTATTGTGCTGACTGGGCCATCTCTGTGTTCCATCAAGAGAGAAAGCGAGGCTAATTTGGGAAGCCCACTACAGTTGGGTGGCAGGACACTTTGTTGTCGAAAATACAGTGGCAGTGTTGCAGAAACATTTCTACTGGCCGAAACATCGACAAGATGTAAACAAATATATCAGGTCCTACAATGCCTTCGCTATTTCCAAACTAACCACTAAGAAACAGGGCATGTACACCCCCCTGCCTACTCCTGACAGGCCATGGGAATCCATCTCAATGGACTACATGTCGGGCTTTCCATCCACCAAGAGGGGAAATGGATGTGTCTTTGTGGTTGTTGATCACTTTTCTGAGATGGCGATCCTAGCTGCCTGCACGAAGAGCATCACAACAGAGGGAATTTCCAAGCTCTTCTTTGAATGATTCTGGGTACATTTTGGAATCCCACAAACCATTGTCTCATATTGGGAAAGTTCGTTCCTCAAAACATTCTGGTCGAGCCTCTAGTCACTGCTAGAGACCAAGCTCACCAAGTCCACTGCCTTCCACCCCTAGACAGATGGCCAAACTGAGATTGTCAATCGGATGATCGTGCATATCCTATGCATGTACAATTCCAAGCATCCCTGCACATGGGATGAGAGTCTTCCCTATTTTCAGCATAGCTACAATAGAGCCCTACATAGGTCAACCGACCACAACCCTTTTCAGGTTGGGTTGGGATTCCAACCATCGGGTCCCATAGATGTTTCACTACCTCTTGCGGCCACCCTGACCGATTAAACACCTGCTCCAACTGAAGCTGACAAAGCTTCCAGGTTCATTGAGAAGGTCCATCACATCCACCACCAGGTTCAGTATATTTTACAAAAGTCCAATGCTAAGTACAAGCAACACCATGATCAACACCAGGTGCCACATAAGTTTCAGGTGGGAGACAAAGTGTGGTTACACTTTCATAAATAACGCCTTATAGGGCCCCATCGAAAGCTTCTTCCACTCTGTTATGGACCTTACACCATCACCAAGGTTGTGGGTGACAATGATTTTGAGCTCAACATCCCCCCTTTCCTTGGTCTGCACCCAGTGTTCAACGTGGATCTCCTTCGACCATATTTCCCACCATTATTGGACACCTCAGAGATAACAAAATAGTTGAGACCAACATAGCTCAACCCTGACTGCATGCAATAGGCATCCAATGATCATATTCTGGAAAAATAGGTCAAGGGCACTCTCCAACAAAGGATCCATCTTTATCAAGTTGTCAAAGTAGGGAAACTCCTGCACCAAGGCAAGTGGCTCACCTGGGGCCAAATTCAACAAAAATTTCCTCATCTGATGGGGGCACTCAATGCAATGGAGAACATTTCTTCCTAAGGGGGGAGGATTGATCCATATGGATGTCGGTGGCCTCCCACCTATTCCATCTAACTCATTTTGGCAGTTTTTTTGTAGTTTTTGGGTCCCTGACTTTCGGGGTCGTTTTTGTTAGAAAAACAGGACCGTGGAGCAATAAAATAAAACAAATGCAGAAACAAAACACAGAAGACACACAATACAAGAGAGACACAGATTTACGTGGTTCAC
>JASDQU010334028.1:0-10880 GCA_032191745.1 Picea mariana
AAAGGTTTAACAGTCGGGGGGGTCCGGAAAAACTTGTCAACCGTAGATTAGGGTGCCCGCTCTCCAGCCGTTCATCTATGCGCGGTCTTTATTCGATGAGCGCGAATGCAGCAAAAACTTAGGCTTTAGCGATTTTGGTGGGTTTTGTGTGCTGCTTCTTTTGAAAATAATTTGCAGAGATGAAATATTACTTGCAAACCTATACACCCAGAGTGAGAAATTTCCAGTCAATAGATGATATTATGAATTATAGGGTTATAACACATAGGATAAATCAAGGACGTGACCTTGGTTTTGTGCACGCATCCTGAAATAAGGACAACCCTTAATATTCAAGTAATAAATATGCTAGTGAGTAATTACTCAATCATCTTAGGAAGAGATTGGCAAGCTTTGATAGGTGGATACCTCTCACTCGATGGGACACACTTATCCATTCCTCGAAATGGTAAAAACATCATAGTCCTAAGAGAGGCAAGAATTTAACCTTACATAGAAAGCGTCCCACGGCCTAATGTGAATTATATCGAGGAGGACCTAGGAGTGTATTCCATGTTTGTAGATAAGGACAACACTACCTTGGAACAAATCGACTTAGAGGATGGGATGTGGCATATGCACTTTGATGGTTCATGCTCCAATGAAGGAAACAGAGCTGGTATTATCTTGTACTCTTATGTGGGTAATATTCATAACTTTTCCTATAGGTTAGAGTTTTTTTGCACAAACAATGTCATTGAATTTGAAGCGTTACTACTAGGCATTGAAAATGCCTATAATCTGGGTTGTGGTCACCTTACAGTTTTTGGGGATTATGAACTTGTTGTAAACCTTGTATGTGAGATATACTCTTCTAGAAACAAGTTAATGAAAAGTTATACCCAAACTATTTGGGTACTTATCTCGAACTTACTATATTTCAACATCACTCATGTTAAAAGGGAATTGAACTGAATGGTTGTCAGGTTAGCTGTTTTTGCAGCCTCTCCTACCCGACAACTTCTGCCACAAAGACCTGATTGTACCTTTCAATCTTTGTATCATCCACACATCCCTGACAACATAGAGTCATGGCAGGTCTTTCCTAATGATGAGAGAATATGTTCTTTCATTAAAAATGAACCTTATAATCCTAAGGAAATTATATCGATGGATGATAACAAAATTCCTAAAGGCTTGACTCCTCTAGAAAGTTCATTTTCATCGAGTGATGTAGGAAACAAATAAAAACTTAAAGAATAGGAGTTAAAAAGGAAAGTGGTTGAAACCATTTCCTTGAACATTGGAACACCCGAGTCTCCAAATAATGTTAAAATAGGTGCCCAATGTTCTAATGAAGAAAAATTGAAGCTCGTTAAGATGCTTGGTGAATTTCAAGATGTTTTTGCTTGGTCTTATGAGGATCTTCTTGGTTTTGATCATGCTCTTATACAACATTCCATTCCTATCAAGGAGGGCATAAAACTAGTTAGGAAAAAGCAAAGACCCATTAACCCTACACTGGAAGAAACTATTCGAAAGGAGTTGGAAAAACTCTTGAAGGCTGGGATCATTTTCTCAGTTAAGTATTCTCAATGGGTTTCCAATTTGGTTCTCGTTCGGAAAAAAACTGGTCAAATCATAATATGCGTAGATTTCCGCGCATTGAATAGGGCTAGTATAAGGGATCACTTTCCTCTCCCTAATATGGAAATGATTTTGCAGCAAGTTGCAAGGTCACAGATGATGTCCTTACTTGACAGTTTTTCTGGTTACAATCAAATCAAGGTAAAAAGGGCAGATAAATATAAAACCAATTTTATTACTTATTGGGGCACTTTTCCTTATGAACGTATTCCTTTTGTCTTATCCAATGAAGGTGCCACTTTTCAAAGAACTATGCAAATATATTTTGACGATTTGATCATCGAGATTATTCAGATCTATCTTGATGACTTAATTGTGTATTCTAAAAATCGATCAGATCATTTTGGTCATCTTAAAAGAGTTCTCATGTGATGTAGGAAATTTGGCATTTCTCTAAATCCTTCTTAGTCCATTTTTGGCGTTACCAAGGGAAATCTCCTTGGACACATTGTCTTTGATTCAGGAATAAGCATTGATCCTGGAAGGATTGTTGCTATCCTAAATTTGCCTACTCCCACTTCCAAGAACGAGTTTCAAGATTTCATGGGTGTTATTAACTTTGTTTGTAAGTTTGTTCCTGATTTTACTGTAATGGTCAAGCCAATTCATAATCTTCTAAAGCAAGATCGTTCCTTTTTTTGGAAAGATGATGTCAAAAAGATTTTATAGGGACCAAAAATAAAATTAGTTCTGCACCAATTTTGGCGAAGCCGGATTTTGCGAAAGAATTCATGATATATACGAATGCCATAGAGGAAGCAATTTATGCTATCCTCATGCAATGTGATGACCAAGGTAATGAAAAACCAGTGGCTTACATGAGTCAAATCTTGTCTGATGATGAGTTTATATATTATTTTATTAAAAAGCATGCTTTCGCTCTTGTTAAAGTTGTTGAAAATTTTTTCCATTTCATCTTAAGTAAGCACACGTTGGTAAAAGTCCCTTTACCCACTGTCATTTTTTTTCTCTCACGGACTTATCTTTCAGGGAAGCTTGCACATTGAATTTCCAAGATCCAGGAGCATGATCTAACTATCGTGACTTCTAACACCATCAAGGGACGTGACTTAGCCCTTCACTTAGCTCAGCATGCTGAAACTAGTGAAGAAATTGATGAACATGATAACTCTTTATCAACATTGTTCTACATTGATAATCAAATCCTTCTTGTGTCTGAACATCCTTGGTATAAAAATTTGGTTTACTATTTGAAAAATCAAAGATGTCTAGATAACTTAGACACTCATCAAAGAAGAAGGCTTTGCCTTGAATCTGCTAGGTACGTCATTATAGGAGACTTCGTTTTTAGAATATCTACCGATGGTATGTTGCTTCGTTGTGTAAACAATGAGGAAGCACATAAATTGTTGCAATAAACTCATGGTTCTTCAAATTATGTTATTCATGTAGGAGGTCATTTTTCTGCTAAAACCACTGCTTTTAAGATTATCAGAAAATGATACTATTGGCCTTTAATCTTTCGTGATTCTTTTGTTTTTTGAGATCTTGTGAGAAGTGCCAAGAATTTGTTGGGAAAGAACGCCTTTCAACCATTTCTTTACAACCTGCCCTCTCAGACTTTCCTTTTTCAAAAGGGGGTTTGGACTTTATTGGTCCTATTAATCCTCTATATTTAGCAGGACAAGTCTTTATCTTGACAACCACAGACTCTTTTACAAAGTGGGCTGAAGTTGTCCTGCTTAAACATTCGTAGGATGAGCAGGTGATTACTTTCCTTGAAAATAATATTTTTTCCAGATTTGGTCTTCCTTTGGAAATTATTACAGACAATGGTCCTGCTTTTATTTCTGCTAAGTTGACCCAATTTTTAGCTAAGTTGGGCGTAAAAAATTTTACCTCATAATCTTATTATCCCCAAGGAAATGGGCAGGCCGAGTCTACCAATAAGAATCTGGTAAGAATTATCAAAAGGCTCATTGAAGATAATCCTCATCAATGGCACACTCTCCTCACTTACTCCCTTTGGGCAGATTGAACTACCACCAAGGTGAGCACTAGTTGCACTCCTTTCCAGCTTGTTTATGGTCAAGAAGCCATTTTGCCTATTGAGCTGGAAATTTCCTCCTTAAGGTTAATGCTACAGGTTGAAGAATTAAATTCTTGTGATGTTTCTCAAAGAATGAATGCACTTTTATCTTTAGAGGAGCAAAGGAGGTTTGCCTTGGATAATATAAAGAGAAGACAACGTATTGTTAAAAAATATTTCAACAAGAGTGTCAAAGATGTCAAAATTAAAGTCAATGAGAAAGTATTGTTGTAGGATTCATCCCATGTTGATAGAGGAAGACATTCAAAGTTTCAAAAATTATGGTTGGGTCCTTTTAAGATCGCTTTTGTCCTAGGCGCAAATGTTGATACTAAGAGGGGGGTGAATCAGTATCAAGTACAATTTAAAACATTTTTCAAATTATACTTAAACCATTCAAATATATCTAATGAGCAATGAACAGTAGTATAAGATTTACACCAATACACCATGCACAATATATGAAAAATAATCAATAGTTATTGTTCAAGGGAAGTAATGACTTCCAAAGGTAGCTACAAGTTCCAAATGTAAAGGGAGGGATAAACCTCCAAGAGAAAGATACAATCCTCCAATATCAAGAGAGGATTTAACTCTCCATCCTTTCCCCTTCCTTCCACCCAAAAATAAGTTATAGAGAGAATGGTAGACTTTGTTCAATTCTGGTTTATTCAGAAGACCGAAATTGTACAGAATGCCCTGCGCTCAATATTTAACATCGGATTATGAAACTCGCGCACAAGAAACTAAAGTCCATACTATTTCCAATTCAATTTTTCCCACTTGATTTGGATTCTCTATGAAGAAGTTATGACTTTTTTACCCAAAACACCTGTTTATTGACTAGCTTCAAGATTGGTCAAAAACCCTATCTTCCACAGAGTGTATCTCCATAATTATAGAAAATCAAGAGTTGAAACTTTTACCACAGTTACCTTGATATGTCTTCTCAATACCATAGCAATTTCACCATTTGAATCGTTCTAGAAAAAAAATTATAGCGAAAATGGTAAGATGACCTGAAAATAACATACCTTAGAACACATCACCAAAAGACTTCATCCTCCCTTGAAATCTGGCCTTCTTTACTTCTGATTTCCTCTGAAATTCGACTTTGTATCAAATTAATGTATAATGATATTTATTTATACCACTTATGTCACTTCCTTTTAACATTAGGGCTGACCTGACACTTTCTTATTTTGTAATTTTGTTCTTTAATTATCTTCAGGGCCTACATGTACTTCCTTCTTCAATTCACTTTGTCATCTTCAAAAATTCATTTCTCCTCAACCATGAGGATCCACATGATGTGCCACATACCATCGGAAACAACATGATGTATACTACCCATCCATGGGTGTATTATCTGCATGTGCATTGTCCTTCATGTCCGAATACCTTCATCAATCTTTTGGTCCAAAACCCATGACTAGGGTTGACATCAATGACAACAACCAATCTTACAACAGCAAATTCATACATTCTAAAGGACTTACAAGAGTGATTGTTTCCCTATAGCACTAATGGTTATCACTTAAAGCATTATGTGGAACCAACTTGAAAATTTTAATGTTGTATGGAATGTTTCTGTATTTTAGTAGTTTTTCATTTATGCTTTTACGTTAGTATTTTTTCATTTCTGCTTTTACATTTATAGTTTCCCATTTATGTTTTTCAATTTATGTCATTTCATTTCACCTTATTTTAATTTTGTTGTTTCATTTCTGCTATGACATTTCTTGATTTTGTTCTTTTTGACTTCATTTCTTGTCAAAATAAAATGTTGGATCAGTTTTTCCACAACAACGCTTCTGCAAAGTATTGTTAATCAATAACAATCAAGATTACACAGTTTTCATGATGTTCCCCTTGAAAGCATCAATGAAATTGTTATCTGCTTTCATTGTTGTTTTATGTGATAGTTGGTTTTATCCCTCTTCTGCTTTCCTTTTCTTCATCCATTTCGAGATTCAAAGAGCAAGTTCAGAAAATTTTTATCCTTGAATTCAAGAACATTTTTTAGTTGAATGATTATGCATACAGGGATAAACCCCCTCATACGTAACACTTTCCATGAGTTATTCCCAAATTCCGGGTCATTTTCCCCTTAAATTCGCTCACTTTCCCCTGTTGCATAATCATTTTGGTTTACATATTCTTGATCTGATGTTACTTTCTCTGTGAAACCAAACATTTTGAGTTCTCAATCTGTTGGAAATAGATTTCCCTATGGAGTCACTAGTTTGTTGACGATTAAAATCATAATGATGAATTTTGCCTACAAAGTATTGCTAAAAGCACTATTATTTAACTATGCTAATAATATAATACTAGTAGGTGGGACCCCCTTGTAGACTAGAGGTGCAAGGATAGAAATATTACATGTGTTTATTGTTGTTTTGATGCTGCCTACAAAGTCCTACATTTTTTACGATGCAGTCTTGGTTTCATTTGACATGATAATGGGTGGATAATGCATTATTGTGGAATTCTTTTTGCGACACAGAACAATTTTATGATTATGAGGAGCATGTTATTTATATTTGTTATGTTATAACCTTGTTACTAATTCTTATGATCGATTACGTAGCCACATATATGCAAGGGATATTTTAATGATAGCATGATCAAAATGAAGAAAAAAGACTACGAAGAGATCCTAAAGTGTAACAAAAGGAAAGAAACTATGTATTTGGGTTTTAATAAAAGACTATATGCAAGTTGTGAATGAAAATTTAAGGGATACTAGTGTTAGTCCTAACTATTTTGCTATTTGTTTGGTTAATGGACTATGCGAATTTCACGAGATTTGAATGGAGGTGCATATAGCATTGTTAATATGTGTTATTGTTTGGAGTTATGGCAAGGGTTAACGTGTAAACTATATTGGGTGGCACACTATGCAATGGATATTGTATCAGATCTCACAATGGTTTGGCGTTGAATACGCATTGGTTATATGGTTTGATTATTGGTGAATGTGATGCTTATTGGGTTTTCTCGTACTTCAAATTGAATGGGGCCAGGTGATGGAAGTGGCATGCATTTACTGCACATCACTCCATACTTTCCCTATCGTCTGTCACCCTAGCATTGCTCCATTATTTCAATTTCACTCTGATGGTTGTGAAGCTCCGCGTTTTCAGGTTTTTGAATGGAGGCTCGGCCAATTCGCCACAAGACAGTACAACAACACTCCTAAGGAATTCTGCTCGAAGTAAAGGCTGACTCAACCAACCCTCAACTCGAGTCCATCCGAATTGACGAACAATTGAAGAAGGTTCGATTTGTATGACCTCTACTCTCCAAGCTCGACTCGACCTGTGAGATTGTTGGACTTGACTAGTGCATCCATGGATATTCTTAGCACTTACTGATGATTTGAAATATGAATGAATCAGACCATGTTTGGCACTAATAAAATGTTTTTCTCACTTTTTCTCTTTGACTAAATATAATTCTCATTGGTTTTCAAAATTCATGAATTTGTGCCAAGCTTTGTCTTAGTTTGGTTTCACTCTCACTTGAGATTTAATGCATTGAAATTGTACTATCAAGTAATGGAGTTGGGATCCATATATATTTGATGCAAATGATTTTGTAGATGACATCATCTAGTTTATTCTTCTAAAATGTATGACATCAGGATAATACTTCTCATAAGAATATTTTTGACTTTTTGGAAAACAATTCTAATCATCGGTGTAAAATTAGGCTATATTGCATCATATAGTGTGGATCTTGCTTTTCATTTGAATGGGGCATAACATTTTCTATTTGTGGTTTATGTAATGCATAATTATATGGAATTACTAGTATTTTCATATATGTAAACATGGTATGTCAATTGTTGTGACATGTTGATGTTAATTCAATCAAAATTTGACAGCATGCTTAACTTTTTGTTTTTCCATATAATTATTATAATTAAGAATAAAAGAAACGTAAGCAACAATTCATAAAATTTAAATCTTATAATTTAGAGGGGAATCTTTTAGCTCACACAATCTTACACTAAAAGACAATGTTTTGTCCATGTAATTTCATTGGTGAATGTCAATGTTCTACAATCATTATTAGCTTCTAGCACATCCAATAGAATTTCAAGACTATGTTTGATTTCATGATCATAGTTGGCTTAAACATAGTGCAAGAGCCCATGATGATAAAATATGTTAATTTTGTCTCTTGAAAACAAGTTGTGTTGCTCTCACCAGGTCATAGTTCATGTCCATTATTTATGCTTTCCTTCTTTCAACTTCTTGAAAACTATCCATTATGTTATTATTGAAAGAATATTTTGATGGAAATTTTAAATTACAAATACCTTTTGTTTATGAAAATGAATGGAATTCCTTATACCAACATTTTCAAATCTTGGTAGAATAAAGCAAGATAGGTGGGATTATCACCCTAGGTTCATAGCCTTAACAAAATTATCAATTAGTCCTCAAACAATATGTACTTGGGCTTAATGTTGTTTTATATGTTTGGTGTTTGATCAAAGAAAAATAAAAGAAATGATTGTAACATAAATTTATAACCGATTTAAGAAATAATTAGAAGACAAATATAAGACAACATTACACATCAAGTCCAAATGTGAGATTAAAAACCAGCAATGATTTAATTTATTTAATTCTGAATTATAGCCAAAAACTTTCTTTCATACCCATGTGTGGGTAAGGACCAAAGTAATACATAGAAGTCTAAGGTGGAATGTTACATCACACATAGACCATTGGTGTCTTCTAAGAAAATTCCAAGACTGAGAAGATTGTATCAACAATCCACAAATGTACCACAATCTTAACTCTACAAAACAATTATAATCATCACTGAAAACTAATTCAAAAATAGATTACAATTAACATACTATCAAAACAAATGATTAACCTTTTGAAGTATTTCAACAATCTATATCTCTTAATCCTTCTTATTTCCACCTTCAGTAAAACTAAAATATCCCCACTAATTTTTTTGGAGTTTTTCTCTTAGTTTAACATAGTGAACATTTTGTCAAATAATTTGAACACAAGCATTCTATCAACAATTTATTTGTGATTCTAATCTCTGTTGATAACTTCAATGAAAGACCAATATCAAAGCTCAAAACCTTTATTGCATTTAATATTTATTGCAGCAAAAATACATCGGGAAACCCCCAACAACGGTATAATAGCAAATAAAAAGAAACCCAGTGTATTCTTCTACTTTTTGTCTTGGTAATTGTTGAGATAAATATGGTGTAGATGAAATATATGTGCAACAGCCTTGTAAATGTTATGAAAGTCCTGTAGGTGTACAATACTTGCAGCAGTAATATGTTTAGCTAGAATAGGTCTGTAGAAGAAGTCCACGGCCTCCCCACAACATTAAACACGACCCTTATTTATTATATTAAGTGTTTGAGACAACATAAGTACATTATAAATCTCAACAAATAATCTAAAAGCAATTAAAGAAGAACCCGATATGTGTTTCATGTAGGTTTCCTTTGCAAATATGGTGAGGAATATGGCATGTGGATGACAGTAGATTGAGTTCATCCTTTCATACAGCAACAACTCGTCCCAAACAACAATGGAAAAAACCGATATATCTTCCCATAGGTTGTCTCTACAATGATGGAGATGGATGGACCTAAAAATGATTGCTAAATATGTTCACACATACAACAAATATGTCTCCGTTGCAAGAGAAAATCGCCCAACAAATGGAGAAATCGTCCCCACACAAAGAAAATTGGCCATAAGAAGAGATACGACCCAACACCTATGATAACTCGGCCAAGGTTTGAGGTAACTCACCCAACCAAGTAAAATCGACCCCCAATGGGATGATACGAACCAACAGAAAGATAACTCAGCCTATAGGTGAGTAACTCGGCCCCCAACTCAAGAAGAATGCTGCCACAAACCCAAAATCTCCCTACTAAGCAAACATTGAATCCAACAATTGAAACTCAACTACCAAACGATAAAATATTTAACCACGTTGAAGCACAACGAAGAAATTTGAAATATTCCTCCTCTACGATCGACTAGGGTGGATAGTTTCACTACCGAACCCAAACCCAAACTCCTCCATGGTTTTTTGTCCCAAGAGCCCAAGCCACAAGAGCTCTCTCAATTTTGTTTTAGAAAATAACAATGCATAGTGAGAGAGGGCACCCTCATTCCTCTTTTATTTCCTCCTTCACCCATTTGCTGACCCTTTTACCCTTTTGATAAAGTAAAGTGACTTTATAATTTATCTTTGGTAAAATCACTTTATTAATTTATTACCCCTTTTACTCCAAAAAGTGATTTATTTGATGTTAAAACATTTTTGGGTACTGAAAGTCACTTTTTATCCTCTCCATCATTTAGATCTCTTCATCCTGATTCCAGCGAGCTATTACACCAAGGTACCCTCTCGAGTAATTTGTTTAAAATAACACCCTTAGTGAGATTAATGAAATTATGTTCATTAATACTCCCAAAATTACAGGAATAGTTGAAATGTTCTAGAACCGAAACTAACTGTACAAGAGTGATCCCGATGATGAAATATGATGAGAGAGCATGGATGGGCATCATATAACCCATATAAACCCTATGAATTCACTATTAATGTTAAACTACCCCTCTGATCATGTTGACCCAGTCCTCAAAACTCATCTCCAATCACAGAGCAATGGGACCCAAAAATGGGGACATTACAAAAACCCTGTTATCAACAAGAAGATTCAGTGCTTATGCAATTCAAAAATGAATTAAATATAAATATAATCTCACTTTAGAGAAAGAGAAAACCTTATCAGAGTTTGTGCCTCTCCATTCTCTCTCCTGTTGTCCCTTCATCGAGTCCTTTTATTCCTCAAAAGGTAGTTTGATTAGTTCAACTACGTTTAGTTAGATAGTTAACTAACTTTAGTTAAGTGGAACAATTTTAAATAAATAATTATAATAAAGGTTTTTTATAAATAATAACTAATGGGTGGGGACCCTCTAAATAACTTTGCAGTTTATTTTCAACATTCTCTTGTACCTCCATAAGCTTAAATTTGTGTCATACCATAAAATAAATGCACATCATCAGCCCCTGAATAAATAATCATGTCATAAACACGCTTGTGACTCCCAAAAATATCTTAACCATGCCAAATATATATATATATATATATATATATATATATATATATATATATATATATATA